>KZ652254.1:42441-71326 GCA_001010745.2 Gerris buenoi
CTGTATTATTATTATTTTTTTTTTTTTAGATTGATTTTCAAATTTAAATTTTTATTATTTAAAAAAAAAAGTCGTTATTTTGATACCAGTTGAGTAGTATAGTACCAGTGGTGTCGTAAATGTTTTGTACTCAACACTTCTAGTTTAGCAGTTTATTAGAAATTTATTATAAGGGCGTTCAGTTACTGAATTTTATTTAAAAAAAAAAAAATACAAAAAAAGACCAGCAATAATTTTTTTTTAAATGAACGTTTAAAATTTAAATTTGTTACCTGTTAGTTAAGTAGGTGATATAGACCCGTTGATTTGGATGGTGAGAATTAGAAAGTTGGCTATTTTGGCTGTTTTCTAATACAACAGAGTCGGAGCCTGTGAAATTGTGGCACAAGGAGGTGACGCTCGCAGGCCCTTATATACCTCGGCCTAAAGAAGCGTTGTACAGAGGCTCGCTAATAATTCACTTAGCATCACCTCCCCCTCGGAACCGAGAAACCAAACAAAATATGACATTTTTTAACGTTGTTTCTTCTCTGTTAATGCTAAGCTGTAGTTAAGTTGACGAACACAACGGCCTAGAATCTTGCTCGCGTTACGTAACGATAATGTTCCGAAACTTGAGGCGACTTACTATTATCTTATTATTCTCACCGATGTTTAGCTTGAAGAAGATTTAAGAACTTTAGACTTTAAGTGGATTTACACAAAAAATAGTCGAATTATAAAACAGAGGAGACACGTTATTAACTTATAATAATTGAAACCTTTTTCTGCCCTTGCGCTCAGACAACTTCTTGTACTTGAACTGCCCACCTCTAACCACGTCTTGGTCGCCCTCTTGGACGAGACGCAGGGTCACTTCATCGCGTCCATGTAACTATCATTATACTTTATCATTTTTAGAATAAGCATTTATTTGTAATAGAGATCTTACTCGCAGTAAATAAACTCGAATGAGAATAATTATTAAAATCTAAAAAAAAAAGTCCAGTCATGCACCATGACTTAATGAGCGAATTTTCAAAGAAATCTGCGTATTATTGGCTTATGATAATATAATAAAATTTTGGTTTAGAATTTGGATGGGAGACAAAAATAATGTTTTTTGTACACAAGGGTACGGGGTACAAAAGTCAAAATAGTATTTACCCTTCAAGATAAATGTATTTGGAAAGCTCTTTAAGAGTAAAGTGATTGTTATGTACACTATTATAACACATATTTTCATATTAGAGGGGGGTAAAATGGAACAAATACGTTTTTATGCTATTTTTGACCCTAAATTGTCAAAATTTTACCCCTAAATGAACTCCAAAACTTCTGTACAACGAACTCATTTTTAGGGTTTTGTAGATACTTCTCAAAACCCTTATGCCGAGGGTGATGTGTCCGTCTGTCCGTCGCTCTTTGGTTCATAGGGCCCGAACCGTCCAAACAAAAGTGCTGAAATTTGGAACCCTGGTGCAACTTTTTGACCCAACCAGAGGAAAAATATACAGAAGTCCATAATTAGATTTGCGCATGCGCAATTCAAAAAAATGTGGTAAACTCAAAAATTTACATTTTTTTTAATTTTTGAGTGGGGTATCAAATGAAAGCTGCTGAAGAGTAGAACACAAATATATATATGCTTTTTTAAATTTTGCATTCCTTATAGGGGGAAAAAATCAAAATATACCCAAAAAAAATTGTCCCCCCCCCAACCACTATAGATCGGCTGGTGCTAAAATTTCGAAATAATTCATGCTAATACCTTATATTAGGGCGATGATATTTCCGGGAGTTCATTCAAAGATTTTAAAAATTGTCAATTTTGTGCGCAAAAATTTGGGGTGCGCCCAAAATTTTATTTTTCAAAAATTTTGAGTTGGGTATCAAATGAAAGCTGCTGAAGAGTAGGACACAAATATATATTTGCTTTTTTAAAGTTTGCATTCCTTATTGGTTTATTACTGATAAAAAACATTGTGACCCCCCGGGGAATCGAACCCGGACTCTTGAGATCGAAGACCAGAAATCATAATTACATAATGGGTATGCTTACTCATCTACAAAACCCTAAAAAGTACTTGGGGCAAGTACTTCCCTGTGATTTTTTCTTTTGATATTATTGACATTTTAAAATTTGTTTTAAACTTTTGGGAGTGCGTACCTAGTGCATCCTAATGGGAGATATCGTCTGGAGTGACAGAATGGCCTAAAACGCATTTCCATAGAATATTCGCATTACACAAATTTTGAAACCATTGCAATAGTTTAATTTTCTTCGAAAATTCGCTAATATACTTATAAAAGATTAACAGACAAAAGATAATAGAGCATCGTCATATGCAAAACATATAAAACACCTCAAAACATTCAATTGTTTGGCAAACTGCGCATGTGCGCCCATAAAATTCACATTTGAAATGTGATTTTTCCGGGAAATTATTATCGTCCCATAATGTGGTATTTGCAAGAATTATTTAAAACATTTAGGACTAGCCGTTATAAGGTGGATAGGGATGGGATTTTTAAGGTATATTTCAACTAATTTTATAAATATACAGAATGGAAAATTTAAGAAAGCAAATATACAGGGTGACCCGAGATAAATTTTCATAACGAAACTGGTGGCTTCTATAAGGGTCAAATGTAACAAAAAATGTCAAGTAAGCATTTCTCAATAGTTCTAAAGATATCGATTTATTTTTTCCCTTTGAGTGTTTCCCGAAACTTTCCAAAATATACCTATCAAAACCTAAATGAGATAGAGCAATGAGAGAAACTTAAAATTTTATAGATAGCATAAAAACCCTTTTAGAATCACTCATTGATTTTTAAATTATCATGTTCCATGCATCTAAAGTCCTGTTAGGGTAAGTGTCCATCTGAGACTAAATCTCGAGAGCTAGTTTCGAGATTAGTCTCAGAACCTTGTCCACTTAAGAGCAAAATCAGCCTCTCCCGAGTCTCGGAGAGTCGGCGAGTCTCCGAGACTAGTCTCAGCCCCATGTCCACTAGCGATTTCAATCTCGAGAGCGAGTCTCCATACTAAAAAGTCTCAGATGGACACTTACCCTTACATTTAAAAATTATGATTTTTTAAAATTCGGCCATAAAATTCCAGAGATTTCTACTCTTAATTGAGGGTGTTAGAAATGCTGCGAATTCAGGGGAAACTTCTGCTTTTCACAAGCTTTTGAATGGTATAATTAAAATTTAAGATCATCGGACTGGTTTTTGAATTATGGTGGATTGAATGTTACCAGATGTTAAATAATTCGGACAGGGTCTCAACTGATTCTTGTATAAATGCAAAAATGGTGTCCATAGAAGTCTATAAAATAGATCCGGAAAGGCATCTTTTAAGATATTAAAAATATTAAAAACAAAATGTTTAGACGTTTATCCTTAAAGTTCTCAAAGACTATGCTTGTTACCATAAAACCACAAAAAAAAATCTTATAGAGAATCGAATCACACTAATTCTAGTTCTCTACATCAAAATTCTTTAGATTGAGATCATCTTAATAGATTAACTAATAAAGTAAGAGAGACGTAGAATTTTGAAATTACGCTGAAAATCAGGGGTGTTGTACAGAACTGGGAAGGGTATCTTTTAACAAAAAGTTATATTCTTTAGAAGTTTTGCTTTAAGATGTTATATGGTAAGGAGCGTAGTATGTGAGAATTTTGAGGATAAACGTCCATAAATGGTGTTTTTTATGTTTTTTTGCGAACATCTCATAAACGAAGGCTTTCGGTGTCCATTTTTGGGAACGTTTTTGTTCAGCGTCAAATTTCCTATAAAAAAACCCCTTAAGTGCTGTGCTCCCCGGACGAAACGGGGACACTATTTTTACATTTGTACAAAAATTGGTTGAGATCCTGCCAGAGTAATGTCACGCTTAGTAACATTCAATCCGCCGCAATTCAAAAACAAGGCAGTTGATCTTAAACTTTAATTATTCCATTTAAAAGCTTGTGAAAAGCAAAAGTTTTTCCTGAATTCGGCCCATTTCTAACATCCCTCAATTAAGAGTAGAAAGCTCAGGAATATCATGATCGAATTTTAAATAATCAAAATTCTTAAATGTAACGAGACGTAAAAGACGCTTAGAAGCTGATAATATGGAAATCAATGAGTGATTCTGAAAAGGGTTTTTTTATGCTCTTTAAAATTGTCCCTATCTTATTTAGTTTTTTAAATATTATGCATTTTTTGTAAATTTTTGTGACACTCGGAAAAAAAAGAAATAAATCGATATTTCGAAAACTATTGAGAAATGGGCATATGCTTACTAGAAATTTTTTGTTACACTTGACCCATAATTCCACCAGCTTCGTTACATTTTATCGCTATCGCGGGTCACCCTGTACATGAAGGGTAACAACATATTTTTACAGATATAAAAGAATAAATTTTGTCTGCCAATTAGTGTGACAAACAGCTTCCTCGCGTTCGGATTTACTTTAAGTATATTATAAATTTACATTCAACCCACTATTGTCTAATTTATTTAATATTCCTTGTTTATTATATCTAAATTGTGAATAAACGAATCGATTTAGCAAAATTTAATGAGTGAAGACTTTTGAAATCATTATGGAATTGTCAAAGGGATACATTTAACAAGAAATTCCAATTTCTTAAAATTCGGACGAGTACTTTCAAAGATAAAGGAGTCAATAGAAACAAGTTGAGCCCACGTGGTGCCGTCCAATTTTTTTTTACTTTTTGATAATTCAGAAAAATGTTGAAATCGGAGATAATCTTTTATATAATCGAGTAGTGTCCCGACGACAACGACAAATCACCTCTAAATGATTTATAACGTTAAAAATTGATGCGCCATAAGCTGGAATCGGACCCGGGGCTACTGGATGTAAGCCAGAAACTAAACCATTTGCGCCATACATATATAACGAATATCGGAGCACAAAACTTCCTATTAAATGTTTTAATTTTAATTACCTATAACTGCATAAAACTTACTATTTAAACAGCAAATATCTCTTTAAATATCTATTTCAATTATAACTAATTATCTCTCAGCTCTTTTTCTAAACCATATTTATTATTCTGCCCGTTACCGCGGGCCTAACGGCTAGTATCTTAATAAAACATTCGACAGAGCTATCACATAGCTTCCGTTCCTTTCGGTAAGCTCGGAAGCAAACTTAATAATTTAAAACAAAATAATAAAAAAATAAAAGAAATTTGTAATAATTATAAAGTTGTAACAATTTACATTAAATAAATTGTTATGATTGATTATAATATTCTAGAAATTTAAAATAAATGTAATAATTGAATAATTACGGTTTGGGCTCGGTGAGAAAAGTTGGGACTACGCCTTACATTTCCATTAGCTTGATTCGATTACCGTATGTTGTCCAACACAATGGTACTACGTAGGTGTCCTGGCCTTAAAGATAATTGTAGTATAAATTACAGACTAAATTGCGAAATTCGGCAAACAGTGCATCTCATCATTGCATGGCAATGATTTTTGGAGGATATTAAAGTAGGCTGGAGGGATTATTTGGAATGGAAATCTTTTGAGTGATATGTTCATTTGATCAGAGCTTTCGCCCATGCAACCTGAGCTTCTTTAGTGGTATACAAAATAAAATTTAACGCGAATAGCTAAGGAATACTTGGCCAATTAGTGTGCCACATAGCTTCCTCGCGTCCTGTTTCGTCAAATTTAATGATTTTGAGCTTTTAAAACCTATTATTATCCAATTTATTTCATTTTCCCCCCATTTTTTTTTAATATTTCAAAATGCTTTTGATTTTTTTTGCATTTATAAAAGTATCAATTTAGCAAAATTTAAAGGAAGCAAATGGTTGAAATTAATGTGCGGCAATCTGCGGGCAACATTTGACGAACCGTCAAAATTTCATAAACATCAGAGGAGTAGTTTTTTTAAGATAATATGTCGGTTCCCAAAAATTGAGTGACAGACAGACATGGAGCCAAAAATGCTGCCTAATGTCTGAAAATAATTTCTGTCCTGGAAATTTGAAAATCACATTTTTCTTTCTTCAAAACGATCACACAGCTTCCGTTACCTTCGGTATGACAATTAATATACATATACATGTATACATAAATAAAGTATAACATATATTGCTATTTGACGGATTTATTTATGTGTTGAATAAATACTAAATGCTCAAAAACTTATTCATTTTCATTTATTTTTCATTAAGAGACGTTTCGACCCTTCTCTAAGGTCATTTTCAATCAATTTGTTATCTAAAAATGAAAAAACATTAATAATAATTCTTCAAAATCCTTTATCATATATTTTATACACAATAACTATTATTTTAGAATAATAAAATGTAATATTTCTTCTAAATTCCTACTTTCTTGAAAAACTTAATATTATATAACAATTAATTAAACAAATTTTTTTACTTACAATTCAAAAGTACATTTGGATGTGAAAATTAAAATTCCTCAAAAGAGAGTTTGTCAAGATTAAAATTAATGCAACATTTTTTTACATTACACACATCAACTACATTTTTTTACCACGTCATTTGAAGATAAAAAAAGTGTTGAAATTTAGGGGTCGATTCAGAATGGCCTGAAACGGATTTCCATGAATTTTATTTTTCAAAAATTCGCATTACAAAAATTTTGAAGCCATTGCAATAGCTAATTTTCTTCGAAAATTCGCTAAAATGTCGAATAAGCATATGTATAGCCATTTCTCGGTAGGTTTAAAAATATCGGTTTATTTCTTTTTTCAAAGTGCTTCACGAAAAGTTGTGGGGAGTTGTGTTGTGGGACACCCGGTAGGAACGAAGTTCCTTACATTTTTCATTAAATATAAATTATAAAATTTCACTGCTAAGTACCTATAAATTGCTAACTACTTAGGTGGATTTAGAAAAGAGGCAAAATTAAAAGAAAAAAATTATTTGTATCATTAAAGTAAGCGTCTTACATTAAATTTTTATCGAATACTGAAAAAAAGTTAATCACGATGAGTATGATTGTAGTTAGTAGCAAATAGGACTGTTTTCTACATACCCTATGCTTATTCATTTAAAATAGTATACCTCTTCCCTACTCAAAAAACTCAGCTTGTATCAGGTTGAAATTTTATACATGCCTGTTTTAATTGTCCTTTAGACGATGTGAAAGAAGTTTTATTAAAATCATTACGATAGAACGTAAGATATCGGTAAAAACGTTGTTTTCTTTATTTTAAACAATTAGGTCCGCTTTAATAAATTTAGCGATCTTTATCACTTCATAGGAGTGACGGTGTTTGTTTTAATAAAAAAAAAATATTTATAAAAGTTGTTTGTCTCATTAAATAGATGAAGTTATAATTATTTCCCGTCCAAAAATTCCAATTTTAAATTTGAAGCTTACTTTTATGCGAGCGATGCGCGTGAACGCTTGGGGAGATGTCGTTGTCCAACGGAATCATCCTTGGTATTAGTAAAATGAGCATTTGTACCAAATTTCAACTAACTCGGTCATTGTTTACTCAAGTTATCGTCATCGATAGATTATGTGACGGTGATTTTGGTCGTTTTTTTCGGATTCACTCCCAGCCACCAGAACGTGCCATAAGGAACTTCATTCCAAAAAATAAAAAAAAAGAGAAATCGGGCTAAGATACAAGTTCAAAGAGCATAGAAAAGCCTTTCTGAATCACTCATTGATTTATCAAATGCTAAGATGCTTAGCAGCTATCTTTTGTCCTGTTACATTAAAAATTTAGAATTTTTAAAATTCGACCTCGAAATTCAAAAGTTTTCTATTCTTAATCGAGGAATATTAAAAGTGAGGCGGATTCAGGAAAAACTTTTGATTTTCAAAAGCTTTTGAATGGTATAATTAATGTGTAAGATCTACAGACTAGTTTTTGAATTACGATTAATCGAATGTTACCAGACGTGAAATTATTCGGACAGGATCTTAACCAATTCTTATACAAATATAATAATAATAATAAATTTTTATTCAAAAAAGTGTTTAACAGCTAAATACAAAGAAGGAAGCCTTATAAATAGTATTTGCCGATATAGTAGCAAAGAAAATAACATAATATTTACAATAAAGAATACAATATATATAAATAGTGAATAAATTCTACAGACTAGTTTTTGAATTACGATTAATCGAATGTTACCAGACGTGAAATTATTCGGACAGGATCTTAACCAATTCTTATACAAATATAATAATAATAATAAATTTTTATTCAAAAAAGTGTTTAACAGCTAAATACAAAGAAGGAAGCCTTATAAATAGTATTTGCCGATATAGTAGCAAAGAAAATAACATAATATTTACAATAAAGAATACAATATATATAAATAGTGAATAAATAACATGAATAAAATAAGGAAGCATTAATAGGCTATAATTGGTACATGCATTATAGTTTAAGATAACGAAATATTTACATAAATAACAGCCAAGACGCATATTGAAACATCTTTTGATGATCATAGAGATAAGTAATATGAATAACAAACATAATAAAAAACTTTAAAGATATAACTTAAATGATAAAATAAAGAAGCGTTAATTGGTACATGCATTATAGTTTAAAATAATATTTACAAAAAAGGTTTTCCCGAACCCCAACAACATTTCGGGTTCTCTTAGGAAAGTTGAGGCTGAACAAAAAAGTACCCATAAACATGCATCTGGAACAGCTTCGTTTTCCAGATATTTGTATAATACATTAATAATCATGAATTTTTGGACCTTTATCCTTAAAGCTTTCAAATAATTTGCTTCTCATCATAATACTCGTACAATTAAACTAAATCTAGCTCTCTACACCAAAATCCTTTAGGACTCAGAGCGTTCATCGAATCATCTTAATCGATTGACTAAAGTGATCGATCAACTTTAAAAATTTTTGATTGGCTGCTTACTATATAAGGAGAAAGGTCCAAAAATTGTGGTTTTTACTGAATTTAGTGAAAATACATACATCGATTTTGTATATTATGAAAAATAGTTTTCATTATTTTTGTTTAAAATAGACTGCCAATTGGTGTGGCACATAGCTCCCTCGCATCCTATCACGTACTTAATTAATTCAATACTTTTACAAGCCTAAATAATTGTTTAATTCTTTTCCCCATTTTTTTTTAATCCAAAATTGTTTGGATTTTTTACATAAATTAAAGTGTCAATTTAGCAAAAGTTAATGAGCGCAGGATGTTCAAATTAATCTAGGGCTATCTGGAGGCTGCTTTCGATAAAGTATAAAAGTTTCATACAAATCAGATAAGAACTTTTGAACCTTAAGGTGTAAATAAAAGTATGTTTGTGCGCATGTGGATGAAAAATTTATGAGCGCACATTGTTAAAAACTTATATGGGACCAAATGACTAACAATGAGCTGATTGTAACCTACCATCTGAATTTCATTTAAATCAAGCGTGCAGTTTTTAAGATATGTTGGCTTGCAAAAATTGAACAGACAGACACGGAACCAAAAATTTTCCTTGATGACTGAAACGGATTTCTGTCTTGGTATTTTTGAAATCGGAAATATTAATATTTCGTTCAGAACAATTACATTGTTCTTTCGTTACCTTCGGTCAGCTCGGAAGCAATACTAACTCAATTAGGTTCTCTAAAAGAGATAATTTTGTGAATGAACAAGCCTAAATATATGTTTAATATGGGAGCGTCTATGGAGGTCATCTTAAAGGATAGAAGAAAAAGTCTCTCCTCGTAAAATTAACTTTTTATTAGCCAAAGCAGCTTTCAGCCTCTAAAAGGCCATCATCAGTGCCTAGATAAAGAAGAAAGAAAGAGTTACATAAAAGCGAATAAAAGATGCGAATGGTGAGTCATATCATGTCGGAGATCGACATAAGACTCACGACTTAGTAGTCTTATGTCGATCTCCGACATGATATGACTCACCATTCGCATCTTTTATTCGCTTTTATGTAACTCTTTCTTTCTTCTTTATCTAGGCACTGATGATGGCCTTTTAGAGGCTGAAAGCTGCTTTGGCTAATAAAAAGTTAATTTTACGTGGAGAGACTTTTTCTTCTAGCCTAAATATAAATCCTTGCCTGCTAAAGTGGAGGCAGACAAGCTACACTACAGAATAATTAAAAAATAGTGTTTATTTCACAAAACTATAGCATTCGGCCTCTCGGCCATCATCAGTGCCGGTGAAAAGAAAAGGAAAAACTTGACGTCTGACGTTATGTCACATGAAAGACAAAAAATACGTGTGGTGTCGCGGGACGCCCGGTAGGAACCAAGTTCCTTACATTTTTCGTTAAATATAAATGATAAAATCACACTGCTAAGTACGTATACATTGCTAACTACTTATACATGGCGGAGTTAGAAAAGAGACAAAATTAAAAAAGTTTTCTTTATTTTAAACGTCCATGTTTAAGAGGTTTTTAGGTACACTTTAACACATTTAGCGATCTTCATCACTTCATAACAGTATCGTTCTTGTTCGTTTTACTAAAAAAAAATTTAAAAAGTTGTTTGTCTCATTAAATAGATAAACTTAGAATTTTTTCCTTGATTACGTACGCAGTATTATAATAATATACCTACTAAATGAAACAGATAAATTTTACTTTCAACAAAAACCGTGATTATATTTTCTATATTTACAAAACGAAGTGACATTTTCACATATAACAAACAAAAACAAAACAAGTCAAGGAACAGGCTTCCTTAATATTGTCGATAACATTTTTTCCCGTCTTAAAATTTTGTAAGCTTACGTTTACGCGAGCGATGCGCGTGAACTCAGCCTGCGGGCATTGGTAAAATGAACAGGTATACCTAATTTCAACTAACTCGGTCATCTTTTACTCAAGTTGCGTCATCAGTAGATTCGTGACGGTGATTTTGGTCGTTTTTTTTCGGATTCACTCCCGGGCTCAAGAACGTGCCATAAGGAACTTCGTTCCAAAAACAGATCGCCCGTTATTTTACAACGTTTTTATTAACTTGCTTTCTTGTTTGTTTGTTTGTCCAGTACAAATCTTGCAAAATTGAATTTTAACTAACATCCTGAGTAGCTAGACATTTGAAACTTTCAGAACAGCTCAGAACCCGATGACAATTCATTATTTTAATACTTTTAGTAATTTTTCAGCAGAATTTAATTTGTTTTCAGTTAATTTGCTGTATGGAAAGTTAGTTCGAAAAAAATCCGCGTTATTTTATTTGTTTTGACGTATCCCATATTTTTACAATCTTCATTTTGACGGGTTTCAAATCTGTGAATTTTTACTCAAGAGGTAAATATTGAATGACAGAGAAAAAGGAAAAGTAAACAAATAATTAGATTAATTTATGTATGACAACCAGGTTTCTTTACTCTTGTGTACTAAGTAGGTATCGGTTTATTTTTCTACATCTATATTTCTTTACTTGTACTAATTTTTCTTCTCTTACCGTCCCCTACACCCGGGCCATGTCGATGGGAGATCCATTGTACAAAGATTTGTCCTTTTATAGGTTTAAGATCAGCTTTCTAGACGGTTGTCATTTATGTGTAGTAAATAAATTTGGTACTATTTATTTTCACTAACATTATATATAACAATAACAATTATATTATCAACATTACATATGACATGACTCAACAGAAAATTTAAAAACGTAGGATATAAAAAGGTCTTTTTATCTTGTAATTATTTTCTTTTATCTTTTACCGTCACTGATGATGGCCGAAAGCTATTGTTTTGTTAAATGAACACTATTCTGTGGAGAAGCTTTCCAGTTGTCCATTATTCTATTGATATCTGCTCCACTCGCGCTCTTAGTCTTCAAGTTACACTATGGAACTGACACCTTCAGATATAGGTAGTTTTCACAAGGTTGGGGCATCTAAACCTCGGACTATGGACGTCGAATTTGGGAACGAAGCACGAAGCAAGGCCCTTTTTCACTGATAGGTTTTTGTTAGGGATTAGAAACTAAAGAATGCACACTATGTATGTAACTGCTTCCTCCTCAAGATCTAGATTTAATAGACATGGCTGTATTTTATAGAACTATAATAACTAGTGATGGTGCGCGTAGGAAGATCGCGTACACTAGGAGATATTTTTCAATTAAATACTTACATTCTTCTAATCTACCTGGAGAAAAAAAAATTATATAAGTGAAATGACTACATAAGCATGATTTGAGATGGTTAGATGTGGTTGAGAAGAAAACAGCTTATGGCATGTAGGTGGTTAGAGGTTGTTGAGAAGGAATCAGCTTGTAAGATTTGAGGTGGTTAAGAAGAAAAGAGCTTTTAAGATATGAGATGGTTAGAAATGGTTGAGAAGACACCAGCTAGTAAGATATGCGAAGTATAGAGCTATTGAAGAGGAAACAGCTTATCGATGTGAGGTGGTTAAGAAGGAAACAGCTTGTATGATGTGAGGTGGTTAAGAAGGAAACAGCTTGGATGATGTAAGGTGGTTAGAAAAGGTTAAGAAAGAATCAGGTGGTAAATGAGTGAGGTGGGTGAAAATAAAATAGCTTGTATGATTTGAGATGCCTCTCAAAAAATAAACAATATTTAGTTAAGTAGTAGGTAAATCGGTTTATCGTTGACCTACTTTCGACTGACCATCAAAATTTATTGAAGACCATAAAGATAAAGAAATCTTTTATGCATATGCGAATGTGATAGGAATATGGGGCTAATACTGTGGGCTAATTATAACCTACCACTTGAACTTCATTAAAATCTGATGAGTAGTTTTTACTTTTCACGATATGGCGATTTGAACAAATATTAGCGGATTGATCGACAGACAAACGCGAGACCAAAAATGCTCCCTGGTGTCGGATTTCGGTGGATAAACAGAGTTATTTTCAAATCGGAGCCAAAGTTCCGTTCATGAGAACTATGACAACGTTGTCGCTATCAGTATTAAGCTCGCAGCCAATTATCACATTTTGTTAACAAGGTTACAGTTTAATGTACCAAATACATTTTTTTTGTGATTCTGCAGTTTATCATATTAAACGTAACCGATATGTAGCAAAATTGCAAACTTTGGACTGTCCGTTAATTTTATGAATTTTCAGTATCCACTCAAAACATTTATTTCTGCAATGGCAAAGTACAAATGAAGTTGGAACTATGTTTAATTCCACAAAGCTCTTATAAAGCAGGCTATCCACAGTGCTATATTTGAAATTTTGCCATTGAAGCCTCCCGATTTTCGTGGCTCATAGCTTCCACGCGTTCATCTTTAAGTGAATGCGAATAGTGTCAAATGAATCAAGAAATCTTAAACTTGGAGAAAAAAAAATAATGTCATACTTGAGATTGATGACAATGCTTCCATGACCTTGAGTAAGCATGTAACCAACATACATAAAGGGTATTCAAAATTACTTTTTATTAAATAAGGTCAATTATTTTTCGGAGAATTTTAAAACTATTTTAAAAGCGCAAATAAAAATGGTCATATGTTATAAACACTGTGAATAATGAACAATTCTGCTATTAGTTATTCTATTAGACCTATCTACGTTTTACACATTTCTGCGCTTATCAGTCTCTCTGTAACATGCCTTAACTCCAAAATTATCCGACTCATAAATTTAAAACTTTGCAGTTATGTGTATGTGCAATAAGCCAAACAGAATTATAGTGGAGTCAAAAAATGGGTTTAAGGGGTTAAAATTAGTTTAACAGAAAGAGGAGGCCAACCCTGTGTACAAATATATATTTTGTTTGGTATCAAATTGATCTTGGTGTCATATGTCCTTGAAAATTTCGTCCCCCCCCCCCCCCCCTTAAATTTTATTTAACAAATTAAAGAAAAAATCTCAATAAGAAACGGTTGTATCATTAGATAAGTAACTTATTTTGTGAGAAAAGGACTTTTAGTTACTGAATGGGAAGTCAATTCGGAGCAGTTACATTGAGCTTAGACAATAAACATGAATAATGGCGTTCGTTTCACTTAAAAAAAAAAGAAAGTAAATTTACGTAAATTAATTTAGATAAGTTACTATAAATCCATTCGAAGAGCAACAAATCAAAACAAACATGTATTGTTATTGGAATACATGTGGTTGCCTTAGCTTAGCAATAACAAATCATTTCGAGCTGAGTTGTCAGCGTCGGGACACTACACGATTATATAAATAAATAATGGCTCAAAAGTTATAGCTAAAATAAACTTCAATGAACGTTTATTTACTCTTAACTCTTAGCCCTGGAATGCTAATAATAATAGTAGTAATAGTAATAAGAAAATAAGATTATATAATTTTGTATATTCTTAGTTATTACTAAGATTTTAATTGATGAGCACAATTTGGCCCTTAACCTTCGCGTGATGGTGATGGGTGCCTCATCATTCTGCAGTGCTTACACTGGTTGGGGTTGGTAACCGGCCAGTGTAGCAGTAGAGGTCCTTTCGAGAATACACTCGTTCTCTGGTAAATTCCCGTCAAAGCTACCTCGTCGATTTGACAAACGTTTAGTAATAAACATAGGTAATCAATTGGTCGTCGAATGAGCCTATAGTCTGCGGCAATGGGCCTAGGGTAAGGGGCAATAGGCCTAGGGTAAGGGGCAATAGGCCTAGGGTAAGGGGCAATAGGCCTAGGGTAAGGGGCAATGGGCTTAGGGTAATAATTCTTGGGCCAGAGACCAGTGGCCAGTATCTTGGGGTCTGGAGCATTTAGCATAGGGTCCAGGCCTTGTGGTCAGGGGCCTTAATGTTCACTTAATTTCAGATTATTCTGATGTTCCTACTAACTTATTTTTCATCAAATGTTTGTATATTTCATTTAAAAAAAAGTTCTTAATAGTTTTCTCAACCCAAAAAATGTATTTTCTGCTGACGTTAGTCGAATCGACGAAGGTTTAGTAATTCCAGCCATCCATTTACCACTAAGATTCCAGGGTTTACTCGTCCTGTACACACAAGCTTAGCCAATTTTTTTTATTGAGCTTAATGAAGTTACCAGTACTGGTAGTATACTTAGTATTGTGACGATTTGAAGGAACTTTTTATTTGCCAACATATTCGGTTTTATGCCTGTCTATCTCCAGTTTTAGATTTTTTAAAAACTGGGTATTCGCCCTAATTTAATGAACATTCTGCGTCTATTTCCTTCCTCTTACCCATAAGCACTAACTTTTTTTCTTTAATACCTTTATCTTTAAAAGTACCTATTGAATTGAAGAGAAATTCGGATGATTTGTCGATAGTAGTCCACAGGTGGACTATTAATTTAACAGTAAGCGCACATTTGATTTTAAATACAAATAAGTGTGGCACCACTGCAGTTTGCGCGTTAAAAGTTGAGGCTTTTAACATCGTGGGAAAATCCAAAACATTTGGGTGAGGAGCCAATAAGAGATCAGGATTTTGAATCCCAGAAGGTCTGGCCAATTAGGCAAAAGAAAATATCACAGGCACCACATCTCCCAGAGGCCTACAGGCTTCATTTTTTTCCTCACTTCGGTTGGCCAACCTGATTGTCAAAAGTCACAACTCGTAACGCGCATACTGTAGGAGTAGGTCCAAAATCCAAACAACTTTACTATTAATTTTCGTGACACTGCGTCTTATAATAGGGAGCGAGGAGACTATTTGCCACATTATTATTTATTTATTTATATATTTTTTTTTATTTTTTTTTTTTGCTTATCATAAAAAGTATTGATTTTTCACATTTCATAGATGTGAGATTTGTGTGATTCTTGGTGTTTTCTAAACTGCTGCAGAGATCATTCGCAAGAGAGTCGCTCATGATGCGTCATCAGAAACTTGTGTTCAAGTTACTAATGAAACAATCATGAGCAACTCCTTTTAGAATGATTCACGCAACAACTTCAAAGCTTGTGGGTTTACACAATCTTGAAGTATTTTATTGTTACACTAGTATCTGACTAGTATTTCGGACTTCGATTGATTCGGACGAAATAAATTCTAAAGGTCTGATGGTTGATAATAAAATAAGAGTTGCTATAGATGAGAATATTTTATTGAGAGCTTCGAGTCAGGCAGCAGAGCAATATCAGTAAAATTAAAAATTTAATTTTACACTTCTGTTTACAAAATATCTAAAGTCTTAAAAGCTTGAATACATAATAAGTATACAAATAATTGTTAAAAATATGAATGTCTCGTAATGGCTGGACAAGGAATGTAAACGTGATATTTACATAAAGGAATTGTGTGATCCGGCATTACGATAAACTTATTGTTCGAATGACTAATGAAGGATCTAGATAAAATGAAGCTATAAGAATGAATACAATGGTTTTTTATATGAAAAATATTTTATTTTTTGTTTGTACAACGACTTTTTTATAGTTGAAGATTCTTGGATGATATTTTAGTTTTCATGGTGGTTCGGAAGGGGGGAGCGGTCACTCGGAGTCTGTTACTTCTTAGCGGGGAGACACTGAGATGAAGATGATCTATGTACAAGGTGTACGGGGGATGCGATGCGAGGTCGCGTCGAGTGAGTTGCGCTCCGACTCTCCGACCCAAAGTCAGTCGTACCAGTTTGACGTGTTTCCGTTTGACGATCCGTGTCGAGTTCCGTGAAGGGACGATATGAGTTTTGATCTAAATATTAGATCTTGTGCCGTTTACGCGATGATAGTTTTCACATTTTACAGGATTAAAGTTGTAAAAATGATAAAATATTTATTTAAAAAAAAAAAATATTTTCTTTAAGAACGGCATCGGTCGGTGCCACATTT
The DNA here is from genome assembly GCA_001010745.2 of Gerris buenoi. Classification (NCBI taxonomy): domain Eukaryota; kingdom Metazoa; phylum Arthropoda; class Insecta; order Hemiptera; family Gerridae; genus Gerris; species Gerris buenoi. Next base: position 59,150 of record KZ652254.1, read on the forward strand.
AGGCCGACGGGGCCTTCTCCTCGGTCATCGTGGTGACTCCGCTGGCCACTGACTGAGCGTCATCAGAAGGAGGTGCGGCACAAGAAAGGCTCGGGTATTTCTTGTGCAGCGCTGCCTTGTATTTGGGATGGCTGCGGACATAACACACGCAAAACAAACAAACAATTATTAGAAGTTATTATAATAATTTAAATTCGATAAAGAATAAACAGTATGGACCATGGTAAAAGGTATCTGATATGTTTATTCGTACAGATCGTGCATAATTCTGAATGTAGTGAAAGAACGAAGTCTACCTGATGGCGTATACAATAGGGTTGAGCGCAGAGTTAGCCTTAGCGAACACAGATCCCCAGATGGTGAACAGTGGGGTAATCTTAGCAGTCTCAAAAATTCCAGCGTAGTTAATGACGAGGTAAGGAGTCCAGGCGAGGAACCACAGGGAAATGGTCATAAGGGCGATCTTGGCCAGTTTGGCTTCGGCGGAGGTGTTGGCGGCGTCAGCGGACCTCAGAGATGCTACGTTCATCTTCTTGGCTTGTTCCCTCATCCCTCTCTCATGGACGGCAACAGCCTTAAAGAGAAGCGCAGTATAATTACGTCTATGCTCGACATTATAAATTTATGAATAATAACACCTGATTTTTTAAAGTTTTCTTTAGGACTTGTCGTCTTTTCAAACAAGAATTCTGTATTTCTTCGCGAGCAAAGAAATAAGATTTACCTTCACAATGAAGAAATAAGCGTAGATAATGGTCATGAGCGGGATGAACCAGACGAAGAACGAGTAGACGAGGATGTAGCTGCGGCTGAACCAGTCCTTGCTCAAGTAGTCGGTTCCGCAGGCGGTCATGTTACCTTCGGGTACGTACCTGTTCCATCCGACCATGGGAAGGATGGTCCATATCAAGCCGAAGCACCAGATGAAGAGGATCCTAAGAGCGGCGCCCTTGTTGGTCATCGGCTTGGCAGAGAGACCCTGCAAGGAAAGTCGGCATTAGTCATGGTACCGTAGAACGACGATAATATTTACTGTCATTACCTATTTCAGTTCCTATCATTCACCTTGACGATGACATTGTATCTGTCGAGGGCGATCATGACCATGCTCCAGATGGAACCACACCCGAAGATGGAGCCAAACATTCCATGCAGTTCGCACTGGAGTATTCCTGCACAAAGGATCAAACGAAGAGGCCAATAACAAAAGATGAGTTTTAATCTAAAATGTTTCTTTGAAAATACAGTAAAATAATCCTGAATTGTACCATTTGTCTGCAAGCCACTGTCTGCATACAGAGTCTACTTTAGAACGTAAACTCTATATGCTTAGTTAGCTTTTAAAACAATACACATATTGTGTGTTATCTGTTGTTTTGCATCATTGCTGGATTTCTATGGTGCACGTATATTGAATATGTTTCTCGAAATTTCTTAAAAATGTTATTATCTTACCCAAGACCCATGTCTCGTAGTAACAGCTGATAACCATGGCAGGTGCCATAGTCAACATCATCAAAAAGTCGGCGACAGCGAGGTTAACGACTAGCAGGTTGGACGGAGTTCTCAGTGACTTGGTGGTGCAGAAGATGTTGATCACCATCCCGTTACCGACGAGTGAGATCACTCCCAGTACTCCCATGAAGAGCCCAAGCAGCCCGTGCCACAGGGGATTCATCGGGGGGAACTGGTACCTGGAAACACATACCATTCTACATTCCTTTCAATCTCTCTCCCAACATAACAAAACATTTGGTGTTTATGCTTTAGTGGTTTGATCATATTTATTCGGAGTTTCATCAAAATAACTTCTACCGCACAAATGAAAAGAAGTTTCCATAATTGAATCACACCAAAAAGCATCTAGTGTGTGAGCTCTTAACGTCATTAAGATAATGGATAACAGATAAACTCATCAATAAATTTAGTTTTTGAACCTTTAATGTTATTTGACATGCATTACTTCCATGAAAATGGAAGTATGGTGATCTCTCCAAAACGTGATTCCAAGACCTCTGTGAAAGAGGGGTCTTTCAAACCCGGGGATATCATTAAAATCCGTTTCATGAACATATATGTCTGTGCAAACGTACGTTCGTTCGGATCTTTAAACCTTTATAACATCGCTTCAAGACATCGAATTGAGACGTGGTTTGCGGAATTTTTTAGAACTTATGTCGGAAAAAACTGATGGAGCAAACCCGTAGCTCACAACGTTTCGGAGCTACAGTCACGTAAGCACGCAATCGGTCTGTTGACGATAAGTTCAGTAGGCTTTATTTGATTTATATATATATATATATATGTGTCCTGTTTGGTAGATGGTAGGTCCTGTTTGTACCTATACTTTTTAAGCACAACCAGACAAACAGTTTGGGAGATATTGGCATTTTAGTGATTTTACTTCCATGAAAATGGGTGTAAATTCAGAGTTCTCTCTTGCTCTCGTATTGACATCACATTTCACGAAATCGTGTGTGGGATTTCCATACCGGTACTTTTATGAAGCTATTATACGTTCCAATACCTATCACTTATAAATGATTAACACCAACAAGATGATACATTAGTAGATTGTTCCTTCTAGTTTGAAATTCTTGATTAGTTAGGTCTGTTGAGGAAATGAAACATCTCACTTTTGCGATATTTTGATCGCTCGTTGGATAATTCTCAAGCTTACATCGTCATTGTTATTGTCATATAAAAATTATTTTAGGTTAAATATATCTTATAAGCCTCAAGTATACGAGGCCAGTTTACAAGCTACAAGCCGGCGAGTAAGAAGCCAGCGAGTCGGCGAGTGCGCTAGTTGTCGTGCCACACGAAACTTTCCACTCGCTCATCGCTCAGTAGCCAAGTGGCTAGCGTGTAGAAACCACGTGATACTGTGACTTTTTCCTGTTTGTGTTGTAAAAAGCTGGTGAGTGGCTTGTAAAGTCGCCGGCAGATTAACTTTTTCCAGAGCTTTTTTAGTAGCAGGTAATGAAGCGAGTGCATCGAGTACACTGGGCTAGTTTACGAGCTGCTTGTATAAAAGCCGGATTGTAGCTTGTAAACTCGCCCCGTGTACTTGAGGCTTTTAGACATTGAATTTTACATAAATACACCAAAACAAGACATTCCTATTTCAAACTTAAAAGTTCCATATATATACCGTTTGACGTTGACTACTACAGTTATTTGTTTATTGATTCATCAAGAAGAGAGTTTGAAGAAGGTGTGCCCCAAGGACCAAGGAGATCTTCTCTTCTATTTGTATTTTTTTTATTATTAAATGAGAATTTGTTTTAATTTGTTTACCGACGACGTTTAATTCTTACCAATGAGCGTCCACAAGATGGAGAAGTTCGGGTAGAACCTTGTCCACGACGGTCTGGTTGCCGAAAGCACTGGAGGAGCCTGACCCCCATGTGAAGGCGGCGTATGAAGGACCTGTCAGAGCCATTTTCCTGAAACCCACTAACTCATCAAATACTGATTCAACTCAGTCAATTAACATTTACATCTATCTATATTGTTAAAAAAGTTTTGTAAACAAATGAGTTCAGTGAGAGTGATATATACTTAAGTGTGTGTGAGAGAGTTTAAGCGGCTTACACACATGTGAACTTGGTTCGTACGAACCAAGTTCCCATGTGGGAACTTGGGGGAAAAGAGGGAGCTTGAGGGTAACATACTGAACTGTGTGTAGACAGAGTGAGGGAGATATATTCGTCCGAGAAGAGGGTTAAAGCGTGTAAGGCAGAACTTGAGAGTAGGTATATTAGAATGTCAGCAAGACAAGGAAAGGGATAATAGTGCGTATACCACTACCTCAGCCACTCTCCTACTTCCCTTCTCCCTTACATAACTATGCACACACCTTGCAAAAAAGATAGCTAAATCAGTCCTTTCTATAGCTAACGTGATATTTTACAGCATGTGTGTTTTTGTCATCATTGAAACGAAACATGAGATCAATTTAAATCCTTTACTATATACCTTAAATTATATAAATGCACTGAACTCGCTAAAATCTATTCTTTCTGTGATGTAACTTTTTTTTGTTTTTTTATTGAATTGAATTTGTATATTACTTCGTTATTTTGTTATTTTTGTTTTATTATGTTATAAAAGATTTTCGGAATTATGTTATTTGTAATTATGATGCATGTATTTGAGCTATTAGTCATACTTATTTAACCATTGGTTGATAGTGTATATAATCTGTTATTTTTGTTATATTCTTTTATCTCTATTATGGCTGCTAAAGCTGGTGAGATATTTATATAATAAATAAATAAATAGAGTGCCTCGACGTGGCAGCGGCCGCTCTTCAGGGGCTGGCGAGCGAAGAGAGTATAGGGGGTGGAGCTCCCTACTCTATTATAATAATCCGTGACACTGCTATCACAAGGGTTGGTCAAAATTCTTATAGTATTTTTAAGCATTGTCTATAGTTTTTTTTATAAATACAATTCAATTATTTCTTTACTAGAGTTTATTTATTAAAGTAAGTCACAATATTCTCTATGAGTAAGTTACAACATTTCCGTATATAGGAATAAATAAAATTTGAACAATGTATGTTTAAAATGTAATGTAGGGGTCTATTTGTCTAAAAAATAATTTCAAAGAAGAACCTACTGCTTCCAAGAATGGTCATCATTTTGAAATGGGAAAATATTTTGTTTCTGAATTCAAAATTTCCTAAATTAAAATCCGGTTCAGACATCAATGAAAATGTTGTTGTGTCTATCTGTTGTTAAACATATGTATTTGCAAACCTTGACGACATCTCAAAAACTATCCGTCCAATTTGGTCGGCAGGTCACAAAGCTTTTTGTTGGTGCTATATAGATTTTAATGTACTGCGCCCATTCCCAGGGCCGGATTTAAAGTTTGGTCGCTCCAAGGCCCAAGAGTTGTTGCCGCCTCTTCATACGATGAGAGGGGAGGGGGGGGGGGTCAATCCGGTAATTTTCCTTAAGAAAATAATCTTATTGATAAGGATTTTAATGTTTTCCCATAGTAACATCATTTTTAAAATAATTTGAGAATAAATTTTGTGTATTTTGTGTGAGAGGATACTTTTTCTTCAGGATAACACATCTGTGTGTTAAGGCACTCAATAAAATGTTGCTACAGGTACAGAACTGTAAGGTCTTCCTGTATATTTATATGCACTCATCCAAATTTAAAGAAGTGTAGATGGTTAGTTGAAAATACCATCCAGATCGTCCTATATTGATTTCAAACCATTGAATATTGTATAATTAATTTTGGTAATTTAATAAAATTAAAAACAAAATAGAATAATATCAAAACATCGTTACTGTACACGATATCATGCGATGAAGCTAAGAACCACTAATTGGCAGAATATTTTCAAAAGTGCTTATCCGATTTTTTAAAAAAATTAAAGTTTTTGTTAGATAATAGTAGGCCATTTGATGGTCTAATATTAATTTTAAAATTCTGGACACATAATATAATATTAAATAAAAATTATTATGATCCCTCTGGGCATTGAAACAGAACCTTACAACTACACTTTAAATTATTTTATGACCATTCACCAAATAAAATGAATGGAGGAAGCTAATTTTATACTGCTCCGACTGCAATCGGGTATAATTTTTTTATATGTACTCATCCTATCTTGAAGAAATTTAGACGAATTTTTAAAGTATAGCCCACATAATGTGGTTCCACATTAGTTTATACCATCTGCGCACATAGAATACTGAAAAATAGTCTGCCAATCAGTGTGGCACATAGCTTCCTCTCATCCTTCTTCGTATACTTTAATGATTTTATCATTTCACAACCTATTATTGTAAAAATTTATTTAAAACTCCCGCGTTTTAAAATCTTTCCAAATTTATTTGATTTTTTACATGAATTAAAGAATCAATTTATTAAAATTTAAAGAGTGCATACGCTTAAATTTTTATAAGAGTACATACGCTTAAATTTAATCTGGGGGCTACTTTTGATAAACCATCCAAATTTGATAAAAAAGATAAGTTCTTTTGAAGATATAGGTGTTAATAAGTCGTATGTGTTTGGATGCATGTAGAAGAGAAATAGCCGACCATAAGCTAATTATGACCAGAAATTTAAATTTCATTAATACCAGACGGCTAGTTTTTAAAATATGTCGGCTCGCAAAAAGTGAGTGACAGACCGACAAACAGACATGGGATCAAAAATGTTTTTCTAATTTCAGTCTAGGAATTTTAAAAAATCGGACACAAAAATGTTTCGTTCTTCAAAACGAACACATTGCCATTATCTTCGATAGCAAAAAACAGTGACCCCACAGAGAATCGAACAGGTCCGAATCTGAAGTGAACATTCCTCCAATAATAGGACGCGATCAAGCTATGTTCCACACTAATTGCCATGTCTTAATTTTTATTAATTAGTTCAATATTTAAATAAATAGAATTTACTGAATTTATTTTTTTTAATATATACAAATAAATAAAGAATATAATCTATATTTTCAAATTGATTTAATTTAAAATATTTTTTGTTTAAAAAGTTGTATCGCAATTATTGTTTTGTTCTGGACATTCAAAGTTAATTTAACTGATGGTTGAGCACCTCAAAAAAAAAGTAAATTTAAAACCAAATTGACAGTCTTAAAACTTATTAAATTTAAAAGTTTTTTTTTCAAAATTCTATAAGTTTGACGTTAAATTTACAACGGTAACCAAAAATTTTTTTTTCTTATAATTTTATACAAATTCGGCAGCGTTTGGAATACTTAAAGCGATATTTTGATGAATTTTTTTCTTATTGTAAAATGTAAATATAATATGTTACCTGTTAGTATGTCGGTGCTATACACCCGTTGCTGATGGTAAGTAATAACTTATTGGTATGATGGCTGTATTGGGAGCCGGTGGTTATTTGTGGCACAAGGAAGCGTGAGCTCGCGGGGTTTTATATACCTAGAAAACAAAAACTAGGCCCATAATTCACTTAGGAACTTACGTCTCGGAGAAACCCCACAAATATTCGGTGTCTTATTTAATATTGTCCAGATATACAATTACTTTGCTGTTCTAGCTGAGACGCAGTTACCTTGAAACATGGGAAAACGTCTTAAATCTTACGTAACTTGGCTGAGGCAATGAGATTTAGTACTTTATCTTTATCCTCTCACCTTGAACGAAATGCTTTTTAGAGAAATGATTTTTAGAGAAATGATTTTTCCTCGCTCTAAGTGGATCAACACCTAATATAATAAGTTCTGACAAATAACTTACTTAAGAGAGAATCCCTACTTTAAACTCAATTAAGTTAATATTTTAAAGAAATATTTTCTTGGGAAGAGAAGATGTAAGATTTTCGTCAGTGTTTCTATCCCGAGTTAGAAGTTAAGACCCGCTAAGTACCTCCAGGTAATTTATAACCAATTTTCATTTTTCCCTTTATTTATTTCTAAATAAGATGAAACATTAGTTTATTTTAACTAAATTTAAACGTTTATTTAAAAACAACACTTTTTTAGATTGCTACTCCCTTTATATAAAAAACTAGAAATAAACCAATCTAAAGGAGGTGTACGGAATGTTATATTTAGACTGTTACTCCCCTTATAAAACCACAGAGGAGAGTAACAATCTGAAGAAGGTGTACGGAATGTTCTTATTTAGACTGTTACTCCCCTCAAAAAAAACAGAAGTGTGATATTCCATTTAATCCAAGTACATCGGACTAAACATCACTTTGTATAAATAGTTATTTAGGTGGAGAGGGGATGGAAATGTTTGGAGGTATATTTCAACTAATTTTACCAATAAAGGATGAAGAATTTAGAGAAGCATAGATCAAGGGTGACCCGCGATAAAATGTCATAACGAAACTAAAGGATTCTATAGGTAAAATGTCATAACGAAACTAAAGGATTCTATAGGTAAAATGTCATAACGAAACTAAAGGATTCTATAGGTAAAATGTCATAACGAAACTAAAGGATTCTATAGGTAAAATGTCATAACGAAACTAAAGGATTCTATAGGTAAAATGTCATAACGAAACTAAAGGATTCTATAGGTAAAATGTCATAACGAAACTAAAGGATTCTATAGGTAAAATGTCATAACGAAACTAAAGGATTCTATAGGTAAAATGTCATAACGAAACTAAAGGATTCTATAGGTAAAATGTCATAACGAAACTAAAGGATTCTATAGGTAAAATGTCATAACGAAACTAAAGGATTCTATAGGTAAAATGTCATAACGAAACTAAAGGATTCTATAGGTAAAATGTCATAACGAAACTAAAGGATTCTATAGGTAAAATGTCATAACGAAACTAAAGGATTCTATAGGTAAAATGTCATAACGAAACTAAAGGATTCTATAGGTAAAATGTCATAACGAAACTAAAGGATTCTATAGGTAAAATGTCATAACGAAACTAAAGGATTCTATAGGTAAAATGTCATAACGAAACTAAAGGATTCTATAGGTAAAATGTCATAACGAAACTAAAGGATTCTATAGGTAAAATGTCATAACGAAACTAAAGGATTCTATAGGTAAAATGTCATAACGAAACTAAAGGATTCTATAGGTAAAATGTCATAACGAAACTAAAGGATTCTATAGGTAAAATGTCATAACGAAACTAAAGGATTCTATAGGTAAAATGTCATAACGAAACTAAAGGATTCTATAGGTAAAATGTCATAACGAAACTAAAGGATTCTATAGGTAAAATGTCATAACGAAACTAAAGGATTCTATAGGTAAAATGTCATAACGAAACTAAAGGATTCTATAGGTAAAATGTCATAACGAAACTAAAGGATTCTATAGGTAAAATGTCATAACGAAACTAAAGGATTCTATAGGTAAAATGTCATAACGAAACTAAAGGATTCTATAGGTAAAATGTCATAACGAAACTAAAGGATTCTATAGGTAAAATGTCATAACGAAACTAAAGGATTCTATAGGTAAAATGTCATAACGAAACTAAAGGATTCTATAGGTAAAATGTCATAACGAAACTAAAGGATTCTATAGGTAAAATGTCATAACGAAACTAAAGGATTCTATAGGTAAAATGTCATAACGAAACTAAAGGATTCTATAGGTAAAATGTCATAACGAAACTAAAGGATTCTATAGGTAAAATGTCATAACGAAACTAAAGGATTCTATAGGTAAAATGTCATAACGAAACTAAAGGATTCTATAGGTAAAATGTCATAACGAAACTAAAGGATTCTATAGGTAAAATGTCATNATTTTTCTCTGTATGTCTCCCGTAGTTATTGATAATTGTAATTTGGATTATTTAAAAAGATATATTTAAAAAAAACCAAGCTTTTTTATTTGTATTCTTCACAGCAAATCTTTTTATTTGATACCCATATCATGGGCGTGCTTAAAAAATACCTAGTCCGCCATCTTGGGCTGTCCACCATATTGGATTTAAAATGACTTCGCTTAGGTAACCATGCATTGTCATCCAAACTAAACGTGTGTGCAACATTTCAATTCAATCGGTTGAGGATAACTGCTTTAAAATTCAGTTGCTAAATTTGACCCGAACATACTCGTATATACAAACATTGCAAGATAAATAAAAGCTTGCAAACAAACGTTTTCATAATCACTCGTTGATTTTCAAATTAAGGACGTCTTTCATTAAAATTCTCAAATTCTTTGCTCCTTACCATATAACACCTAAAAGCAAAACTTTTAAAGAATATAACTTGTCGCTGAATGGTCCCTTAAATTTTCAGTGAAATACTAAGTTCTACGTCCCTGTTACTTTCCTAGTCAACGCTTTAATTCGTAAATTATTTTGATGTAGAGAACTATAATTAGTGTGATTCGATTCTCTACAAGATTTGTTTTTAGTTGTTTTATGATAACAAGCGTAATATTTGAGAATTTTAAGGATAAACGTCCAAAAATGATGATTTTTATTTTCTTCTGAATATCTCGTAAACGAACGGTAATAAATAAACTTTGCGGATCCATATTTACAGCGTCAAATGTTCTAAAAGAGATATAAGTGTTGTGGTTTCGTTGGAGCATAATGATTTTGTTTTTGTGCAACTATGAGTTGAGATCCTGTAGAATAATTTCATGCTTGCGGTAACATTCAATCCACCAAAATTCAAAAACTAGTACGTCAATCTTAAACTTTAATTGTACCATTCAAAAGCTTATGAAAAGCAAAAGTTTTTCCTGAATTCGTAACATTTCTAGCATTAGAAAAAAATTCTAACATCAGAAAGATGGTCGAATTTTAAAATCTTCATTATTAAATGAAACAGGACTTATAAGATGCGAAGCAGCTGTATAATCTGAAAATCAAAAAGTGATTCTAAAAGGTTTTTATGCACTTTAAAATGTTCCCTTATCCCAATTTCGCTACCCTATTTAGTTTTTGAGATATCATGTATTTTTTTTTTTTAATTTTCCCTGAAACACTGTGAAAAATTAAATAAATCGATATCTTGAGAACTATTGAGAAATGGGTATATTATGCTTTACACTCGACATTTTCTGTTGCCTTTGCAAAGAATGCACCAGTTTCGTTATGAACCTGTATATTTGTGACCTATTCATCAGATTTCGAGGATGACCTACAAAACCTTAAAAATCGGTCCTATACTCGTACTAAATATAAAAGTTAATTTTTATCATTTAAACAAGTTTTTTTTTTTTTTAAATTACAAAATAATATATAAAAGCGATGCATCTCCTTCTACTTTGAGAGAAGGTCCATTATTGCTCAGTCTATTGTTTTCCAATTATTAGTTGTTTCAAATTTTTGTGGTTACATTTAACTATAATAAAACTTTTTATAAATTTAACGTGAAAATAGCTCCTCCTTTGCTGGGAAATGAACCCGGAATCTTAACGCCCGCGCTGCAGTTAACTGTTTTCAAAATTAAATCTTACCCGGGCAAGACGAAACGGGCCGGTAGTTTAGGCTCCCGTTTGTACAGACTACACATGATAGACGACAGACCAATATTTAAAAAACAAAACAAAAAAAAAAAACAACACTTTTTTTGGACGAACCCTTAAAACAGGTAAATCTATATCTATCAAAACCGAATTTTCACGAGGACAATACTTTATCATTGTATGTACTATAAATTTATAATAAAATAAAACCTGTTTAATTTAATAGATATTTTGAGCTTGTTTTCTACAATTTCAAGAAAAAATATAGTTTAAACTTCAAAGTTCAAATTCCATGATAAATTTCCAACGCTCCATAAAACATTCTATTATTAAATCATTTTTATTAGTTTATTGGTCTATAGTCTATAGCAGTAGTTCCCAACCTTTTTCGTTTAGCGACCCCTTTTTATAAAAGCCAAGTGACCCGCGACCCCCCGCTAATTTAAAAAGGCATTTTTTATAATGTAATTAAAATTAAAAAAAGAATCAGTGGCGTATCCAAGGGGGAGGGGCACGTGCCCCCCCCCCCCCCCCCCCCCCCCGAAGAAGAGTTAAAATCCACTCTTGCAGAGACATGTAGACACAAATAGCACTAAATCTAGAAATGCATCGCCACTTTTGTGTGAGGGAATTTTTTTAAAAAACGCTACGTGCCGAGGAATCATTTCGCAAATCCAAAAATGCATTTTGTAAAAATTCAATGGAAGCAGATAATGGTCTTTATGTTAATTGTTTCATCATCTTCCAGCTCAGGGAAGTAACGTTGGAGTTCAGTAATCCCTTCTTTCCAATTATCATTTATTTCACCTTCATCTTCAGATTCATCAATGACACTGTAGAGTTTCTCAAACATGACAATGTTTCCAAGATTTATTTTTCTTCGCCAGTTTTGAAGCTTGGATAAAAATACCCTGATGCTATCGTGAAATGTTCGTTTCCTTTCCTTGAAGTTTTAGGTTAAGCATATTTTGATGTTCTAATGCTAGATATGCTACTATGGCGGGTGTCAACAAGTTTGACACATTAAATAATTGAAATGTTTATGTTTTCCGAAATATAGTTCGTTCATGTCTTATTGCGATTCCGTGAGTTTATTTTATCTGGTTAATATCTCTTAAGGTACCAAACTCCTTAGTGGTGACCCCGACGTGATCGCCTCAGTGGTCACTCCGCGGAAAAGGTCGTAAGTTACAAATTTATACAAATAACTTTATTTTATAAAGTAAAATTACGATTTTTTTTT
>KZ652254.1:72480-88284 GCA_001010745.2 Gerris buenoi
TGCTACTCTTTCCAACCAAGCTTGGTCGTTAAAATATACCAATAGATCATGTTTTCCTTGCATTTTCAGGGACATTTTGATTTGATCTTTCAATTCAAATACACGATTTACAACATTTCCAATACAACAATGTTCAAATACATTTCCTTTCGACAACCACCGTACGGCAGTATAGAAAAGAAGATCGTCGTGATTAGAATCCATGTCTTTGCACAGTTCTTAGAACAGATGGGTATTAAGAGCTCCAGATTTGGTGTAATTTAATTTTAAGTTGGTGACCCCCCCAAAAAACCGTCAGGCTGGGAACCACTGGTCTATAGGCTGTTATTGAAAAACTTATGCAGCGCTAAATAACCCTCTTCCAGTCATGCAATTGAGCTCAAACTTGACCCATACACTCTGTATCCTAGTCTTTTTTTCCAAGCCATTAGTGTCTAATTTATTAAATTGTTTCCCCCGTTTTTAATCTGTCAAAATTGTTTTAATTTTTTCATGAATGAAAGTATCAATTCAGTGAAAATAAGGCAAAACATGATAATATGTCCGTTTTTTTTTTAAGACAAAAGATGATAACACCAACGTCAACAACGTTCTATGCCTTCTTAGACTGAGATTCACTGAGTTGCTGTGACAAATTATGACACATCAAAAAGACATATTATCATATTTTGTCACTTATTGTTCTATAGACTTATACAAAAACCAAAAGAAGGCAAGTTATGATAAGTGAAGTTGTCATCTTTTGCCTCCTTCTGTTTCTCTGTGTTCTGCGGATTAAAATATTTAATACTAAATATAGCTGATACCTTAGAGTTGTTATTGGGTTTAGTTTAGTTTTTTCACGCATTATTACCGATTTTTTTTTAATAACAATCATGTGAACTTGTCTTGAAATGATGAAAAAATGATACATTTTTTCCTCCAGTGGAGCAAACAAATTTATTGTCGACTTATTAATTAAAATCAAAAGAATTCAAACAAGAATATTATGTGATAAAATCGTAATATAAAAAAAAAGCCGAGAAAATAATCGATACTATTTTGACCGATTTAAAAGAGGGGGGGGGGGATAAAATAGAATGTTGGAATATGATATTCAGCATACATGTTTAGACAAATCATATATCTCAAGGAAAAATCCAGGAATTTTTAGTGGCTGTAAATCAGAAGCTCTACCGCCCCCCCCCCCAAAATAAATAATAAATGATTAATAAAGAAAAAAAAATTTAAACTGTTTCTACGATTTTGATTTTTTTTTTTTTTTTTTTTAAACTTATAATGGTGACCATATAAAATAACCACAATCTAACCACGTAAGAAAGTTATCCAGGTAAAAATCTAGTCCACGAGTTATAATTAAAAGTAAACTTAATTGCACTTGCAAGAGGTCCAGTCCAATTTTCCGCCAGGGAGGAACTAGTTTGGTAGTTTAATTGTGCAATAGTAAATAAGTGTATGCATAAAGTGGAAACAACAGCCAATTGGAAAACTTTGGAAGATGTGTCGCAGATATTCCTTTACAAAATGTTATTGTAGTTCTTTTATACCTACTGGTTCCTTATACTGCATATACCTTGACTCTATTCTCTTAAATCTACCTATTATAACACCTCTAACCACCTTTAATCACCTCCAACTATCTCTAACCACCTCCAACTATCTCTAACCAAACCACCTCCAACTATCTCTAACCACCTCCAACTATCTCTAACCACCTCCAACTATCTCTAACCACCTCCAACTATCTCTAACCAAACCACCTCCAACTATCTCTAACCACCTCCAACTATTTCTAACCACTTCCAACTATCTCTAACCACCTCCAACTATCTCTAACCAAACCACCTCCAACTATCTCTAACCACCTCCAACTATCTCTAACCACCTCCAACTATCTCTAACCACCTCCAACTATCTCTAACCAGCTCTAACCACCTCTGACCACATCTAACCATCTATAACCAAATCTAACCACATCTCTCACTGTTGATGGTTTCAGGTGATGTTGCAATGTCTCGAGTGCTGTTTTCCACCCAACACAATATCTGTGGGAGATCTCACTGGCTATGAGAGTGTTCGACAGCTGACAAGGAAATAGAGAGAATGTTCTCCGCAATCACTTGTTGAATGCTGCTTCACTGCGGTGGTCCAACTTCCAAGCAAGTTATATGGTATGTTTATACTTTTATCAAAACTAATATTGAATTAATTATTAAATCATTCAATATTCATTTGTTGTTTATTTTTGGTGTTGAACTGGAGGCGTAGTTATATACACCCTTACATGTATTAAAACTGGATTAATTATAATATTAAAATAAATAAAGTTGGTAAATGATAAATAAACATAAGGAAGTTATGCATGTCTCGTTCTTATCGGTAGTTTATCAATTAAATCCCTCAGTAGAATGCCTAATATCTGTTTTAAGGTCAAATTACTCAAATATAAAAAAGTCCTCTTGTAGTTTTCGTTTATTTACTCTATATTCTCGACGATTAAGTGTGTCATTATTATGCAAAATAGGCTGAAAGGTCCAATTCACACTAGGATACCGCAAATCTGACACTGATTGCACGAATCAGTGCATCAATCAGTGTCAGATGTTTTAAAAAGAATCAAGATGGAGGAGTGGCTCGGCGGCTTTTTTCCCTCCCCATTTCAGCTTCCTCGCGTCGATTCATGGACGGGCTCCATCTGCATAGATCCAACCTAGTGTTTTATTTCAATTAAAAATTGGACGACCCAGTTTTAGCTATTTAGCTTTTATTAGGCTAGGAAAGCTAAGAAATGTTACAGTAAAAAGCGGGTGCATCCCATTAACCACGCCGTGGTGAAAAGGTGCTTAAACTTCGATGTACAATGAACTTACGACTTTACGACTGCCTAAGATTTCAATTATTTCCGGATAACGCTAATATCATTTGAGAAGTTCAATTATGTATAATTAAAATGTTATATTTAACGTAAATAAATACCGAACAGGATGAATGCGAATCAACAATCTGAAATAGCCCCGTCTTGCAGAATGTAAAATCAGCCAATTGGTTCTTAAATGAATCAATGACCGTCCATATAGACTCGAATTAAGAATCGCCTACCGGAATCGTAGTCTGAACATCGCCACTTTGTTTTTGCTTCGATTGTACCCTTCATTCGCTAACTGGATTCTGGAATCCCTCTACTGAATGGGGCCTGTGACAAAATGTTTTGACTACTAGTAGATTATAATCCTTGAGAGGAGAGACAGGCTTTTCACCAACAATCCGCGTCGGTGAATATATCGAATAGAAAATCCTTCGTCCTAAATATAGCTAACTTGTATTAGGATTTGTGTGGCTGATGGAGCGACTCGCTGTCCCCTGTGGCATCAACTCTATATAGTTGTACAAGGCTCAATGGCAAGCCCAGGCTGTGGTGCTATAAATGTTTGTATTACTCTTGACATATCTTTTGCTCCTGCAGGAGCCCAACTTCTGCCAATTCAAGAGAACCAACTTGTTTTGTCTGCTTGCCCAGCATTGTTTGTTTCTCAAAGTCCCTTTGATCGGCCTCTCTTCTTTCCTCCCAGGGGATTCCACTCAACACTCTAAGCCCTTCTATTCTATCGCCTCGTCTGCTTTACTCAGGGTGTGAACTGCTCTATTTTCTATTCCGTATTTGTTGGTCTGAGGGCCCTCACGAAATCCTCCATAATTCCTTATTTGGAATAATAACTGAACACCACTTTAACGTTAAAAAGTACTGATCGGGGCTTAAAGAAATTATAAACCGCTTTCGCTTATTATAGTTACTATAATGATTATATGACGAAAAAAAATATCGATTTAGACAGATTATATTATATAATCTATTTAATTGTTTCTTCCGTACTTACCCCACGTAACTTATAATTTTAAAGGTATTGAAATATAGATCACAAATATATAAATCGTTTCCAAAATGGCGGCTATTTCACCTCGAAAAGGACCAAATAAGTGCATATTATGTAAGATGCTGAAGGATAATTTGCACACTTTGCTCCCTCAAAGTGCAACTTTTTATACATATTTTAGTAAAACAAACAAAACAATGTAGGAAATATGATTTTTTATGACCGAAGAAATCCTTTAGTAGCTTGCTGGCAACTAATTGACGGTATTTTTATACGTTTGTCAAGTTTGGCATATATATATGTAGTTATATAAATACTTTGAAGCCCTCCATGGGCTGCTGCGCCATCAAGTTAGATTAGTCAAAGGATCTCACAATCTTAACTCTATAATTTAAAATATGTAAATTTGTAATGAATTGTCTTAGAAATAGTTTAGAATAGTTGGAATTTACAAAATCTTATTGTGTTGACTATTTTGACTCTTCGTCAGCGTTTTAGTTTATGATGGTTATAAAGTAGGGTTAAACCAACACTGACCATTGACCAGTCAGAGCCTTATCAAGTGATCATGAGTTCCATTGTAAGACTAGTTGAGTCCATTATAAGACTACTTGAGTCCATTGTAAGACTAGTTGAGTCCATTGTAAGACTAGTTGAGTCCATTGTAAGACTAGTTGAGTCCATTGTAAGACTAGTTGAGTCCATTGTAAGACTAGTTGAGTCCATTGTAAGACTAGTGAGTTTAGCTGAACAACTCACAGTCACACCCTGTTCAGAATGATCCACCATTGTGACAAACACATTAAGTGATAGATTAGTTGATAAGTCCCATAAAATTTAGGTGTGATTTGAAAATACAATAAAATTTAAAAAAAAGAAGCAGAATGAAATGCAGTGTGAAGTTTATTTATGAAAAAATATTTTATTTTGTTTTTGTTTGTACAACGACTTCAGTTTATTTGTACATTCTTGGATGTTATTTGTATAATAGTTTACATAGTGATTGGGGACGGACGCGTTCACTCGAAGTCTGAAGTTCTACGCGGAGAGAGACAAGCAAGTTGATCTATGTACAAGATGCAAGGGGAGGAGGTCGAGTCGTGGAGAGAACGCTCCGCCCTCCGTTGTAAAGTCAGTTGTACCAACATCACGTGTTTCCGTTTCACAGTTCCGGGTCGAGTTCCTTTAAAGTCGATATGAATTCGATCTAAATATTAGATCTTGTGCCGTTTCATTTTGACGATGTTAAATGTTAGTTTTAAAAAAATAAAACTAAGTAGCAAAAACTTTAGTTTTTGACGGCATTGCTCGGTGCCACGTTTAGGCCGGTGGGGCCTTCTCTTGGGTCATGGTGGTGACTCCGCTGGCGACGGACTGGGTGTCTTCACCGGGAGCCGCGGCGCAGGCAAGGCTCGGGTATTTCTTCTGCAGCGCTAGCTTGTACTTAGGATGGCTGAAAACAAAAATATCGCATTAGCTAATAGTAAAGCTAAAACAAGTCAATATCATCTGTTGTGAATGACGAGTATTAAATTACTCTTATAAATAATATATATGAAAACTATTTCCTATTGCTTGAAAAAAATTATTGATCATATTGATTAGCACAAATAAACAACGGATACCTAATAGCGTATACAATAGGGTTGTACACGGCGTTAGCCTTAGCGAATACAACTCCCCAGATGGTGGAGACGGGGCTGATCTTGTAAGTCTCGAAAATTCCGGCGTAGTTGATGACCAGGTAGGGAGTCCAGGCGACGAACCACAGGGAAATTGTTAAAAGGGCGATCTTGGCCAGTTTAGTTTCAGCAGATGTGTTGGCATTTTCAGCGGATCTTAGGGATGCGACGTTCATCTTCTTTGCTTGTTCCCTCATGTGTCTCTCGTGGACCGCGACAGCCTGCAATGGAAAGCAGGTTAATCAGATTTAAAGAAATGTTTTTGTTGTTGTCAAAGGCAAAAGAATGTCTACAATGATCGGTATACCTGCACGATGTAGAAGTAAGAGTAGATGATGAGGAAGAGAGGGAGGAAGTAGCAGAAGAACGAGTAGAAGATGATGTAGCTTCGGCTGAACCAGTCCTTGGTCAAGTAGTCGGTTCCGCAGGAGGTCATGTTTCCTTCAGGTACATACCTGTTCCATCCGAAGACCGGGAAGATGGTCCACAGTATGGAAATGAACCAGACCCAGAGGATCCTGAGAGCGGCTCCCTTGTTGTTCATCGGCTTGGCAGCGAGACCCTAAAACATTTTTAAAATTAGCCCTAAATTCTTACGAAAGGTGATAATTATAAGCGTTGACAATTGCAGTTCCAGTTTCGCCCGGACTATGTTACTGTATCTATCGATGGCGATCTAATATGGTTCCGACAAAAACACAGGTACTGTTTGTCATCATTACTCATAGAATTTCCATCACTTACCTTGACGATGACGTTGTATCTGTCGAGGGCTATCATGGTCATGCTCCAGATGGAAGCACATCCCCAAAGAGAACCAAGCATTCCATATATTTGGCAAATAAATGGTCCTGCGCAAAAGATCAAACAAATAGATCAGCAAACAACATGACACATAATAATATTTTTTTCAAGAAGATTTGTTGAAAACTGGTATTGAAACTGCGAATAGCAGCAGCTAATCAGTTTGTTCGAAAAGATAGGATATAATCAATCATAAATTGATGACGCCTCACTAAGAGGTCAATGATTAATTTGTATGGAGTCTATCTAATCGACAGAATTATCACCAATGTCATTCTACATGACAAATGAAGCCCCCCCTCTTCTGGACTACAAGTACAATCCAATGTACTCTCATCCTATATGTGTATGCTTCAGGAGTGAGTGAATGTCCATGTTTCGTCCTTCATGTAGTGAAGAGTTAGCCATATAAAGTTATTGTAATTCTATACTTTATTAGTGAATAGAAAAGAGCTGAGTCTCTATAATCTTTAATAATTAAAATATTGTGATGAACTACATGTTTAGATTAGTGTATTCCACCGGATTTAGGTAACCAAATAAGTTAAAGGCTGTCAGATGCATTTTAAAATTATGAAGTAAATAATTGCTATTAAAATTTTATAATCTTACCCAAGACCCACGTCTCATTGTAGCAGTTGATAAGCATGGTCGGTGCCATGGTAAACATCATGAAGAAGTCGGAGAATGCAAGGTTGACGACCAGCAGGTTGGACGGTGACCTCAGGGACTTTGATGAACAGAAGATGTGGATGACCATCCCGTTACCCACGACCGAGACCACTCCCAGTACACCGATGACGAACCCCAGCAGCGCGTGCCACAGAGGGTTCATCGGGGGGAACTGGTACCTGGAAACACGTAATCAACAACCGTTTCATTTGATTAAGGATCTAGTGCTTAAATTTCAGCGACGGTAACAACTACCTGGGCAGATTGTCTCTCCAGAGATCATTAAATTGATGTTTAGTATTCGAATTAACATCGTAATGCTGTGAAGTTCAGTAAAATAATCTAGGAATGGGAATTATGACGATAGATTTAACTCTTTGGAAGGTTTTCTCCAGTGAAGAACCTCTCCAGAGAGCATCAAGTTAATGTTTTTTGTTACAGATAGTACCATGATGCTGGGACATCCTTTAAAATGTTTCAGGTACTGCAACTATCGACAAATTTAACATCTTTCTGAATTAAACAACTTTATCTTTCCTTCGGAAATTAATTTATAAAGATTTTCTTCTTGTCATTTGTCATCAAATAAAACGTTTCTTTACTCAGCTAGACCAAAGAGATTTCAACAAATAAAATTCTTCTTATGAAGAATTGTCAAAGATATAAGGGATGGGAGAGATAAATTCCATGCGGTAATCAAACCCAAGGATTCCGGAGTTCACACCACGATGATTTAATCCATTGGGCTAAGACGGAGGAAAAAAGTCTTCTCTCTTTAATGATCAAGTTACAAGTTAAAAAAACTTAAATATCTTATTGGAAATATTTGTATGAGGAAACACGTTAGAATTTAGAAATACTCTAAAATTAATAAGTTAATTTAACGAAGGGAATTAAATTTTCATTTGATAGATACGATTAAAATGTTCCGTATTTAATTACAGAGTTTTGAATGATGTTGCATTGTTAATTTACCATAAAAAATGTTTGTAAAATAGTTAGCTTAGTACAGTATTTACTTTTTTTTTTTAATTTTTTTTTTTTTTTTTTTTTTAGCCACTTAGCGGCTGTCTAGGAAGCTGAATCTTTCACAGATCATTTCTGATGATAACACAAGTTAATCAAAAACAGACCAAAGTCAAAATACGAATTATAATATCTATTTTTATGCATATTGAGATAAATTTATCAACCCCAATTGTTATGCAAATTTTTCAAAAATTTGTTCATTTTAGTAATTAAATACGTGATTGTGTCGTTGTTAATTGAGAAATTGATTCAAGATGGACATTTGAGATTTATATGGGAAGATAATTCCTCGCCGTACTGTACGTATCGAATCTTACCAATGGGCGTCGACCAAATGGAGCATGTCGGGTGTAACCATGTCGACCACAGTTTGGTTACCGAACTGACTGACAGGACCTGAGCCCCATAAATGGGCGTTCGAAGGACCTGACAAAGCCATCGCCCTGAAACAAAAGCAAATACACAATTTGAATATTTATTGAAATTCAACTCAGTCAATTTAAAATTTCCATGTTTAGAGTCAAAATACCACATTAGCTATTCTAGTAACATAAACCTCTTCGTAATTATTAGTTGTTCAGTTTATCATAAAGGCTATCATTTAACGGATTACTAAAAACAAATTTCTTAGTTTTTTTTTCCACTTTACCGTTCTTTTCATAGTTTACCGTTGAGCAGCGATCTTAGAATCCTTAAACGGAAATATTTCCAACTCCCCTCTTTATCTACCTGTGTTAGACTGCTAGCGCTGCACGACAATTTGGTGGTTAATATAGTAACTAAATCTTTTACACCATTCAAAAGATTTTGACCTTCTTAATTCAAATAAATAAATTAATAAATTAATTAGACAGTTGACTAGATTCAAACCCAGGAACTTTCGCATTTGGAGCAACTACGCATCTCAGAGGGCCACCGAGGCTGGTTTTTTTTATTTTGTTTATTTACCGCATAGTACAAGTCTGACAACCAGTATTTGTTTATATTTTATAATTCGAGGAATATCAAAAGATCATAAGTAGTTTACAATTTTAACCGCCAAATTCTAGAGCATCGCTAGTGGTCTTACACCTCTAGAATACTGGAGTTAGATACCCCTGCCGTTGAGTGAATTATTTTTTTAAATATAAACTAGTGGGCTCTATCCCCTACTCGCTTCGCTCGTCCACCCCCGAAAAGCGGCCGCTGCGCGACCGCTGCCTAGTATATTAGAGCAGTGGTTCTTAACCTTTTGGTAACCACGGCCCTCTTAAAATATCTAAATATAATATATATAGTACCTAACTACCTTTCGAGGCCCCCCGGGGGGCCGCGGCCCCCTGGTTAAGAACTATTTACTATGATTAGAATTATTATAAAAAAAAAAAAAATTGCACCTAGTGGCAGTTTAAGGAATTAAATGACAGATTTCAAATCAAAGTACTGCATTTGTCCGCTAGAATCGCTAACCTCTTGTCTCGGGAATGACGTCACAGTTCCCTTGATATTCCGCTCAGCACCGTCTCCTCCCCCTTCTCCCCCCGGCATAACCCCTCTTCTCGGGGAGTATCTCCTAACTCACTCTTACAAACAGTTTAGTATATATCACTCTCACTGAACTTGTTTGTTTCCAAAACTTTTTTAATAATATAGATTGATTAGATTCGAACAATACCATATATATAATTAAGCAATTTTTAAACTGATAGTAAAATATTTTCAAATACATAAGTTTGAAGTCAGGGCAATGTGACATTTGGATATTTCCACAGCGTATTATTCTATATTTTGGTTTCCCGGGAGATCCCCATTACCAAGGGTTTAAATGACATTTCGTTTTCTCCAGTGGAAGCATTTTTAAAAATGTTTTAAAATTGAAAACATTAATAAACAAAAAGAAGTGAAATTAAATTACCATAAAAGAAGGAAAACATTTTGTCCGGGGGGGGGGAGAAATTGATTCAAGATGNCTAAATACGAGCGGAAATTAAATATAATTTAACCAAAGAGATATTTATCGAACTTACTTTACGATTCATATACAAGAATATGGAAATTTAGCAGCTGATTGAAGTTTTAACAATTTTTGAAATTTAACAGCTTTTTTTAAACAGTAATTCAGCTCCGAATAGATTTTGAATATTTTAAAATGGATTCTGAAATATTTTTATTAAATTGATTATAATTAAAAAAAAAATATTTTTTCAATTAAATTAATATTTGTTTATCACAATGCAATAGAATGAATGAATAAATATTTGTATTTGAAGAAGTCATCATTAAAAGAGTCTTCATGCTATAGAATATCAATGCACAAACTTATTAATTATAATATTTTTCTTAAATAAATATTTTTGTAAGTTAAATTAATATTTTGTATGAGTGAACGACAATTATATTATTAAATATATTATATTATGATGCGTAACATTGTTTGCTTTTTATTTTTTAAAAAAAATGAGTCATAAAAGGTATGTAACTATCAATTTAGAAATTTAAAAATATTTCATGGAATGCAAAAATTAATTTTCACTTTTTCTGCCATAACTACTATGTGTTTAGAAGTTGTAAATGGTCAGCATATTATAGGTCCAATTTCAGTTTAAGTTAAAATTATAATTTGAAAGTTAGTATTTATTTCAAGTATTATAACTTTATCTGGCATTCAAATTGAAATTACTTAAATGTTTTAAATATAAATAAATTTTAAATATAAAAGTTCAAAATTTGAATTTAGTTGAAAGTGTACCTGTTTGTGGAGATAGACTCGTTGATTTGATGCTAGTGTTGAGATAAGATGTAAGATGTGACTAGTTCAACAGAGTCGGAGCCTGGAGGTAGTTGTGGCACGACGCAATGCAAGCCTGCACATCTTATATACTTCAACTTACTTCATAATTAGCTTAAACTTAAACTCCCAAAGACTTAACTTTAAGAAACCAAACAACTTAAATAATTGGATCAAAAATTCTTAACATAGTCTTTATACTTTTTTTTAAAGAAATTAATCTCTCCTTCAGCGTTACGTTATCGAATTTTCGGTTATATTAGCAAATGTAATCCTGTTAAGCAATTATGCGACATGAAAACGATGAACTCTGCCGAATTTTATCTTCATACGTACGTGATCTTTTATGAGCAGATATTCGGAGAAATAAGTCTCGAAAAATGTATTTATTTTACTTTATTTGTACTCTATGTCAAAAATTACAATGTCTATTAAGTTTTTTTTTTTTTGTAAAAGAAAAAATATATATTTTTTAAAGAAATTAAGAGGAAATTTTAAAACATTCTATAACTAAATATTTTTATTGTGAAAGTTCCCCATTTACGAGTATGAACCTTTTAGTCCAGGAGATAGCGTGCAAAAAAGTGTCTGACTAACATCAAGCTAGAATTTTGTATACAAGTCGATCTTTTAGCGCCTTTTAAGAATATATGGTCGGCTCAGTTCGTCTGCGGGACGTAGCTTGGCAATAGGCATTGACTAGTATACAAAATTCTAGCTTGATGTTAGTCAGACACTTTTTTGCACGCTACCTCCTGGACTATTACTTCATCTAGTAAATCATTATCTATAAACAGTAGGACCTCCTTAATCCGGATTTATTGTATGTACATTTAGATACTGTATTTGTATCNTTTTTTTATATTTAAAGACATATATTTGTTTTATTTTGTATTATTATTTTTAATTTAACAGTCGGATAACCAGGCGTCACAGTAAACCTGGCGCATTCTGTTCCATTCCATTCTGTCTGCTGCTACTCTCTGCCAGGTAACACCACCGCAAGTTCTCCTCATCTCTTCATCCCATCTCTGGTTTGGTCTACCTTTTCGCCTAGCCATTCCTCTTGGATACCAATCTATTAACGTTTTAGACCATCTTTCATCTCTTGACCTGGATATTTGACCTCCCCAATTCCATTTTCTTTTCAAAATTACTTCTCCTATATCATCAAGCCCCGTTTGTTCTCTGATCCAATCGTTTCTTTTCCTGTCTCTTCTTGTTATTCTAAGCATACTTCGCTCCATGTTTCTCTGAGCAATTCTTAATTTTCTCAAGCAATACTGTGTTACTGTCCATGTTTCCGAGCCGTACGTCATCACCGGAAGTACACACATATTCCACAATTTTTTCTTATTTTCTAGGCTTACTTCAGATCTAAATAGGTGTTTATATTTATTGTATGCTTTCCATCCTAGGATGACTCGTCTGCTCACTTCCTCTCCTTTATCTTCCTTGCCATCAGTAATAAGAGCGCCTAGATAAATGATTTTTCTCACTTTTTCTATTTTCTCACCTTCCAGTTTGATATGAGTACTTTGGTCCTTGGCATTAACTAGCATTACATTTGTTTTTGTTTTATTTATCTGTTTGCCTACATTAACACCGACATTTATATTGTTACAGGATGAAGGGAATCGGCTACTTTACACATCTACTCGATGTGCGATCGTCAGTGAGTAAAAATGTATCACATACATGAAAATCGATCTATTTGAGAGGTAGGTTTGGTAAGTCTGGGCATCGAATCGAATACGGTATCAAAAATGATATAAAATCACCGCAAATATAAATTATTCAAACAATGTTCCGATTCATGTGGCACATCGCGTTTTATTATCGGATGACTGGTCTCATGACATTTGTATCTGTTTCGATTCCCAGCGGGGTCACTCTTATTTTGATTCAATGTTAAATGATCGCAGACGATTTAATTTTATATGGGACCATTTGTAGGCTACCTTTGACAAATAATTGAAGCGAGCGTAAGCGAGCTTCTTACATTCAACGAAATATGCATCTTGGATGTCTGTCTGTTTGTCTGTCTATCTGTAACGTTTACGTGTCCGACGATAACTTGAGTAAAAGTTGACCGATTTAGTTGAAATTTTGTATACATGTTCCTTTTACTAATACTCAGGCTAAGTTCGTTGGACAGCGTGATCCGTCCAAGAGTTCGCGCGCAATGCTCGCGTAAACGTGAGCTTGAAATTTAAAATTGGAATTTCAGGACGGGAAAAAATTCTATCATAACCTATTCGATGAGACGAACATTTTTTTCATATAACATTTTTTAGTAAAACCAACAACGACACCGCTATGAATTAATAAAGATCGCAAAAACTATTAAAGCGGACCTAAACGTTTAAAATAGAGAAAACAACCTTTTTACCGATATCTTGCGTTCTAACGAAACGATTTTAATAAAACTTCATATACATCGTCTAAAGTACAATTGAAACAAGTATGTAAAATTTCAAGTTGATACAAGCTGTAGTATTCGAGTAATGACGTGATACATTTTATAATAATTGAAAAGGAGAGGTGCGGTTAGAGTTTTTAGAGGAATAGTAAGAATGCGGGGTGGTTCCCTTCCCTTACAACTAGCCGCTGATCTACTACTATACCCATTATCTATCAACTCATCATGATGCATGAATATCTATTTTTTTAATATTCAATACACATTTATTACTATTACTATACGCTCGCTTCAATGATAGAGCCACGCGATGCCTAGTTTATTTATTTTTTTATTTTTTTAATCTAAATCGTCAAAACCGTTCACAAGAAATATTTTTGCTGCGATGTAGGTTTCACATGATGACAGAGACAAAAAACACTTCTTCAGACTCAGGTGACCATAAAACGTGTAAATATCTCGAAATACATTAAGTAATCACATTACTTCCTCTTTATATAGTATAGTATGTAAATGATAAAAGTAAAAATGCTGATTTGTATTATGCTTTGAAGAACCGACATTTCTAAGGATTCGTAGGTCATCCTGGAAACCCTTAAGCCGAGGGTGGTGTACCTGTCCGTCCGTCGCAGTTTTGTTCATATTCCCGAACCGCCCATGCTAGAGAGTTAAAATTTGAATCATTAGCGTAACATTTTGAACCCACACATATGCAACATATTGAGAAGTTCTACATTTAATATGCGCGCATACGTAACGCGCAAAAATGTATGCTAAACTTAAAATTGTCTAATTTTCGAGATAGTATCAAATAAAAAGCTACTGAAGAGCAGATTACAAATATAAATAACATTTTATGAGTATTGTACTTTTTACCACCCAAAATTGCGTTTTAAGCGCCAAAATTTCACACAAAAAAAAATTACTCCCCCCCCCCAACCAACCTATAGTGGCTAGTCTTAAAATGTTTAAATAATTATTGCAAATACCTTATGGTGGGGCGCTGAAAACTGCCAGAAAAAAATGCATTTAACTTTTCGTTATTACCGATAAAAATCATCGTGAATCCCCGGGGGATCGAACCAGGGACCTCTACTCTACTCTGCTTGAACTACGGTGTTTTTTTTTTTTTTTTTTCTCTCTCTTTCTTTCTTTCTTTGGGTCATCCATCTAAATTTGTTTATATTCTTTTACTTTCATAGAGATGAGGTAATAATTACATGTTGCTTCAGCAAATAATAACGTAAGTGCCTAATAAACCTACGAAAACCCTAAAAAGTACTTGGATGTGAGTACAAATCTGTTTTGTTTTTTTTTAATTTTTTGTTTTTTTTTTAATGTATTTTATTATTTCATTTTTATGTCTCCGATTTCAATTGCAATACAGAAATTTGTTTGGGACTCACACGTTTCAGGACATTTTTGGTTCTGTGTCTGTCCAGGTCTATCACTAAATTTTTGCGAACCAAAAAATCTTAAAAACTACTCGCGTCAAATTTAATTTAAATTTGGACGGATGGTCAAAAGTAGCCCGCGGGTCGCCCTAGTTTGATTTCAACCGAGAACGTGTAAATTTAGCAAAATTTAAAGACGTTATAGGTGAGGTTCTAACCTTTAAATTTGTCTATATTGATACTTTAATCCATATAAAATAGACTGTCAATTAGTGTGGCACATAGCTTCCTCGCGCATCACGTATCACGTACTTTATTGATTTCATGCTTTAATAATTAATTTATTTGCATAAGATAATAATACAATCTTCTACAAAAACAAAAATTAAAAGAAACAATAGCCAATATAAAGATCGGGGAAGCGTTTGATACATGACATAGACAAATTATGTTATATAATTACAGTAGATCGCCCACTTGACACACAAAACTATAAAATATAATGTTACTTGGTGAAACAATGATTCAGGAAGTGGTAAATGAGTTTAAAAATAAAATAATACTAATAATAAATAAATAAAATAAAAAATAACTAAGTAAAAATAATGGACATATATAAGGCGTTGTTATAAGTAATGGAAATAAAATACTACTTAGAGAGAGATCTAATCGGTAACGCATTTACTGTGAAATAAAAAATTTGATTGAGCTTAAATAAATCAAGATTAAATAAAAGATGACATATGCTACTTAAATCGAAGAATCTAAGATACCTGGCTCTCAGGTCTTTTAGGAAAGGACATTTGCATAGGAAATGTTCCAAGTCATCATATTCACTTTTACACAACAGGCATGCTTTAGCAGAGTCAAACACATATTTGGTACCATCAAGATAGAGTTGGGTAAATTTTGTTGAGTGCAGTCTTAGTTGACAGATGACTCTTATTTTATGAATTGGGCATCTCAAAAGCAGATGTTTCTCTCCATTGGGATTGAAGTCAGTAAGGTGTCTATAAATTGGTGCGAAAGAGCTATTCAGAACTTTGTTTATGTCAACACTAAACCAATGATTAGCATATTTCTTCAGGATATTATTATAGTTAGCATTAAACACTGAGAAATCCGAGGTAATACATTCGGGAGAACCTATGGTTAGTAAAAA
>KZ652254.1:95428-109226 GCA_001010745.2 Gerris buenoi
TTAGTACAGATGCGATATTAACATCTTGTGAACTATTTAGAATGTCGACGTTATTTAATGGGAGGTATTGTTGTCTCAGTAACGCGTACATTGGACACTCAAACATAATGTGATAAAGGTTTTCCGTCTTATTCAAGTTGCACACGGTACAGGTATCTTCAGTATTAATTTTGTAGGTACAACCTTTCACAGTAATTTTCAGAAATCCGTGGCCGGATGTGCGGACTTGAGCAAGGAGTTTCTGCATAGCGTAAGGTATCCCACAGTATAAATAATCCTGCTCACGTGTTCTACTGCAATGTAAAATTTTATAAAATAAACTGTACGAGGAATTTTCAATTCTGGTGAAGTCTTTATGTTTTAAGTTCTTTTCCAATTTTGTTAAAATAGATGCTATTAATTTACTATTTATGTGGCTTTGGAATATTGTGTCAGGGTTGTCACAGAGAGGGTCGACAATGTATTTTAACTGGGACACCCAGTTGTATTTAATGGAGTTAGAGGGGGATGAGTGAAGTTGTTTGAGCTGCTCAAAGCAGGCCTTGAGAATGGTACCTTGTTCTTGCGAGTGAAGATGATTGAGCCAATTGAGTGCCTGTTTCAATACGAAAACCGAAATATGTACCAGACCGAACTCCTCTCGGACCATGTAGTGGGGGCTATTTTTATTTAAACAAAAATAATTTTTAAAAAACATATTTTGGGCTGATTCAAGATCCTCCAAATATCGAAGGGCCCAAATTTGTGCACCATAGGTCAAAGTCGACATTATATTCGCCCTGTACGTTTTCAAAAGTGCTTCGAACGATCTATTTTTGGCTTTTGCCATT
Organism: Gerris buenoi; assembly: GCA_001010745.2. Classification (NCBI taxonomy): domain Eukaryota; kingdom Metazoa; phylum Arthropoda; class Insecta; order Hemiptera; family Gerridae; genus Gerris; species Gerris buenoi. The sequence goes on from KZ652254.1 coordinate 96,259, forward strand.
GTATTTTTCAAAATCCCGGAGGCTGAGCGACCTCTACTAGTGGCCTGTTTCATAGCGCTTTCAAAAACGCCCCTTTTAGAAAAGTTAACGCCGAGGTAGTTAAAGGTGGACACTTCTTGGATAACGTTGTTTTCGTAATAAACCTGCTTCCTGTTTGGGGACAACCTGCCTTTACTAAAAATAACTAGCTTAGTTTTTTCTGAGTTGACTTCTAAATCATTGCTATTACAATATTCTGATAGTGCCTTCATTGTGTAGTTCATATTTATTGGGGAGTCTGAAAAAATGATTAAATCATCCGCGTACATTAATATAAGCATGTCTGTCGATCCGTCAATACTTATGCCTTTGCAATCTTTAGACTTCAAGAAATTTTCTAAGTCGGCTGTAAATAAATTGAATAAAGTCGGTGACATGGTTTCGCCTTGCATGATGCCTCTGCCAATAGCAATATCGTCTGATAATTGAGAGTTATACCTTATTTTAGTGGAGGCATTATCGTAAAGGTTTTTAATAAATTGTAAATATTTGGAACTGAGACCTAGGCAATAAAGTTTCTCCAAAAGTTTTTGATGTGAGATACGGTCGAAAGCTTTTTTAAAATCCACAAATGTGGCATATATTTTCCTTTTAGGGAGTCTTAAATGATTTTGAACGATTGTTGTCAATATAAAAATGTTATCTAGGCAGCTTTTTCCTTTACGAAAGCCCGCTTGTATTTCAGGTATTTTTTTATGCTTATCGCACCATTCCGTGAGGCGTCTGTTCAGAACAGATGTAAAGATCTTTACAATACAGTTGATTAGACTAATTCCTCTATAGTTTTGTAAATTATCAGCGTCTCCTTTTTTGAATAAGAGAAACATGACAGTTTGGGGCCATTCAGTAGGAATAATTCCGGTTTCAAAAATTTTATTAAATAGTGCAACTAGATAAAGTAGCCAATTCTCTGGTAAATTTATGTAGAAATCGTAGCTAATTCCATCTAGTGTAGTAAAATAAATAATACTACATCATAACTACGTGATTTTAGGCTTTTTATCAATCTAGTTGGAATTTGGCCAATCCCGGGATCCCGGGATTCGTTTTTATTGTCCCAAAATCCCGGGATCGAAAATTTCGTCCAGGATTGGATTCCCTAAGTACAATCCTGTTCCCTGCATACCCGGCCTACCCAATTTCAAGTATTATAAAATTATATCTCTTCACTACAAAAAAACTTCTGCTTTTATCAGGCTGAAATTTTACATGCCTGTTTCAATTATTCTACTTTAGACAAATGTGTATGAAGTTTTATAAAAATCGTTGCGTTAGAACGTAAAATTTCGGTAGAAATATTGTTTTCTCTATTTTAAAAACGTTTAGATCCGCTTTAATAAATTTGGCAATATTTAACAATTCATAGTGGTGTCAGTGTTTGTTTTACTAAAAAAAAAAATGCATTTAAAAAAGTTGTTTGTCTCATTGAATAGATGAAGTTAAAATTTTTCCCCGTCCTAGAATTCCAATTTTGAATTTGAAACTTACGTTTATGCGAGAGTTGCGCTCTAAAGCATGGGTGTATAATGTAATAATGTCGCCTAACAAATTCGTCCTGGGTATCGGTAAAATGAACATGTGCACCAAATTTCAACTAAATCGGCCATCTTATATTAAGTTTACATCACCGGTCGATATTGTGACAGTAGGTTTTGAGACGCCAGTTTCTTCTTTCTCCCGGGCTCCAGTCGCCGTAAAGTGCCATAAGGAACTTGGTTCCAAAAACAGAGGGGAGTAACAATCTAAAGAAGGGTTATAGAATGTTCTTCATAGATTGTTACCTCCCTTTGTTTTTTTTTTAAAAGAGGAGTAACAATCTAAAGAAGTGCCCATCGATAAAACTGTGCTATAACTTTTTTGTGTTGTTATAAGTTAAGCGTTGCTTAGGGTGCCAACAAATGCCTAGTTTACCCAGTTTGCCCAATGGCTCAAAATCAAATGGCCAGTTTATCCAGTCTAATAGTAAAAAAAAAACAAAGAACAAACATTTAAACAAAATATATTATATTATTATTTTATACATAGCTCCTTATTATAACAAAATTATATACATTTTTAAAAAATAATTTTTATTAACAGTCTTTTTCTATAAAACAAAGCATTGTAATATACAGAAGGACCTCTATCTCTACATCGATTTTTGAGTGATAAATCAAAATGATCTATACTCTAAAGTTACAATTAGATTGCAATGATAAATACTTAGAAAAACAGTTCATTAATATGACATTATGGTACAATACTGTAAAGTAGCAGTATATAGGCTCGCAGTATATAGGCTCGTACCAATTTTCATTCCCTTCAGCCTATTTTGTCAATCATTTGTGTCACAAAAATCAATCATTTGTTAAGTCACAACTACAATTTTACATTTGCAACAAGTGACTGAGTGCAAAATTTGAAAATATTTAACAATATAATAATAAAAATTGACCAGTACAACAATAGAACCTCATTATAGCAAATAGCTTTATTATATAACTATACACAATCGTAAAGGTACAATATTAACTCAAGAAAAAAGAAGCAAACCAATCCTGCACAAAATTAATTCTTGTTTTCAAACCAATGAATGTGAGATATCAACAAGAACCAGGATCTTCTTCTTTAAAGAATAATGCAGTGTGTGTTAAAAATATAAAATTGGTCACCAGATCATCTCTAGCCAGTCAAGTTGACCACTATTGTAAGGTCCCTAAGTTTTCAAATATCCTAATTTAGGAAAGTTGGCGACCACCTGCCTCAGGTGACTGCTTTTGGTTGGTCCCTTTAAGCAGGTTTTACTCCATTCCTAAGCTTAATACATTTATCAACTTTTTGACTCTGTATTTAATTTAAGTATTCAAGAAAAAAAAATCATTATTTTTTAAAATTGTAGTGACCCTTGTGCACTAACATAAGTGCAATTTTGCAAATTTTACAGGAGAAGGAAAACAAAATTAACAAAGTTTAAATTTAATCAAATTATAATCATTATTAACACTGGGAGACAGACAGAGAAAAATAGACTCCAGCGCCGGGATTTGAACCATCCCAGTGTTAATAATGATTATAATTTGATTAAAATTAATTTAAACATTCCGTAGTATGAAAACTACCAAAAATTTAAAGATTGAATTTCAAAGTTTAACTGTGATGTGAATAGGTTTAGTTTAAAAATTTTATTTGACTTATTTCTTTTACTTTTACTTTTACGCTATTATTTAAAATTGGGATCGGACCAGCTGAGAGAGAAAAAACATCTGAATCAGATGGTGGATTTATATAATTTTTGCCAAAATTGTACTAATACCCTTTTTGTGCACATCCAACGATATATAGGTAGGTAACAAATTTTATCAGAATACTTGATTTGGATACTTAAGGAGTAAGAGAATGGGCCCTTGGGTTCTAATATCAATTTGAAATTTCACCTATATAAAATGGACCTTAAGGCTCTACCGCCCTTTGAGGTTAGGAAAAACAGTAAAATTAAAATTATACTGGTTCCAAGCAAGATATCAAAAATCTAATCTCAGGCTTCATTCCTAATTTTAATTCTGCACAATTTGAGCCCTATTTCAACTTCATATGATGAATAGTTCAGGCGCCATTTTAATACTACGAGTTTTATCGTTGTATTGAAATGGCGCCTGTACTATTTATCATAGGAAGTTGAAATAGGGCTCAAATTAAGCAGAATTAAAATTAGGAATGAAGCCTGTGATTAGATTTTTGATATCTTGCTTAGAACCAATAACATTTCCATTTTAATGATTTTTATAACCTTAAAGAGCGGTAGAGCCTTAAGAAGGGTCTATTTCTAAGCTTCCAGTAGCTGAGACTAGGCATTCTGAATGGATGCACTGTCACCTACAAGGTGTGTCTTGGGGTTTCTCAGTTAGCAGAGTGAACCTGGGCTTACTCAATGGATACAGAATATGTCTTGAGGTTTCTAGGTTTGAAGGGTAAACCTGGGTTACATGGTCTGTATCTTGGATTTCAAACTCCTAAGATTTGAAACAAGGCAGTGTATTAGTACACACTGAAATAAAAATACAGGTTTTAAAAAGACTAGTAGTCTGTGGAAAGTTATCTTTGAGATAGTGGAAACGATTGTCTAATTGCTATATTAATGTAAGTATATTGTGGTTTGACAATTAGAGATAATTTAAAATGAAACCACCAGAGTGTGGTTGTATTTTGTGTGTTCGGTAACCTCAAAATATTGGTCAATATAACCAATGTTTTAGTCCACCAATATTAGAATATTTATATTTTTATTTATTTATTAATTGTATGAAGAATATACTTGGCAAATAAAGTTTTTTACCAAAAAAAAGTTGTTTAATTTTTCATCGCCTAGATTTACATTTGTTTTTTACTATTTGAAAAAACCATAAAAAACAAGTCCAATGGGAAACATTTAGTGTTAACCCTGCAGTGGGCGCGCCGCGGTCCTAAGGACCGCAAAGTCCGTCATTTTGTTATTACTCATAGGTGTGTGATACTAGAAAAACAAGGCCTTAGGTATGCTTCTTCTGTAGTTTATAGAAGTATAAAACGCCCTCTTCGGTTTGATTGAGCGAAGCTATCAGTCGAAACAGAGCGTTGTTTGAGGTAGAGTCGGCATTTGCGGTCCCTAGGACCGCGGCGCGCCCACTTACGTAACAATAATTCTGTCTAAGAATTTATAAACAAATTTTGTTAGTGCACAATTTTATTAATGTAGTGTTCAATTTATATTTTTTACACTTAATAAAACTATACAGTGCATTAAATAAACTTTAAAAATAATTTTTGTCTAAAATTAAAAAAAAAATCCTTTTTTTTATACATATATTATCATTTTATGTTTGGTGTTTAATTTATTATCTTTTATACTTAAAAATTATAAAGTGTATTTAATAAACTTTTTTATAAAGTTTATTAAATACACTTTAATAACAATGTCGTTAAACACACACACACACACTAAACACTGTTAAGACCTTTATAAAATCACCGTTTTTTTAGTTTTATACACGATTTTCATTTTCTATATTTATAAAGTATTTTTTAAAAAAGTGTTTATTAATTATCCAAATGGCTTTATTAAATAAATAAATTAATAATAAGAATAATAATAGTAAATACCATCTTTAATTTTGTATATAATTACTTTGTATTACACTTACAATTAATAATGTTTACCTTTAACTTATAATTAATTTATTTATTTAAAAATTGGCAATATTTATGTACTAAAAGGAATTCAGCAATAAAATAAGGTTAAAAAAAAATAAAGCTTATTTCATGACAATTTTGCAAGTAAAACCACCTGCGGTCCGGAGGACCGCGGCGGGCCCACTTATGTAACTCAAATAGGCGCGCCTGGTTTAATTGCACTGCAGGGTTAATTGGATTAAAATTCCCAGTTGCTACTTTTTTTTTTAGATAAAAAATGTAGTATGATGACATGTATTTAATCTCAGGATCTTTTATTAATTAAACAAACACCTACAGAAAGGCTGGACTATAACAATTCACAACTGTGTATTAAAGATAACTTCAAATAAATAAAACAATTTATTATTAAAAAAGAAACAAAAAGATAAAACATTTTTGGAGTCTTAGAGACTAAGTACAAAACATATCAAAAGATAAAACTAAGAGAGAAAAATAAAAATAAATAATACAAAAATATTGAAACAAACAAAAAAACTAACTTGAATTCAAGTGAAATGAGAAGAATCAGTAACGTTCAAAGATAAGGGTATTTTAAAACCACCAAAATATAATCTTATTATCAGTCAGGTTAGTAATGATTTAATATTTTATGCTAAATAATAATAAATATAATTTTTTAACAATTAAAATTGATTTAATCATGTAGAATAATCATAGGCCGGGTTGAAATATGACAAAACCGAGCCTTTTAATTCTGTAATAGACCCAACGACACTAAAATTAATAAAACCTTTTCATCGATATATTTCATCAATAACTTTCAGTATTTTAATTCAATTTAAACAATATATTAAAGAACAAATTTGTTGATTAATAGTTAGGTAATAATATATGTACAAAATAATGTAAACTTCCTTGTGGAACATTTCTCATAATTATTAAGCCTCTAGAGCTACGCTAGACACAAGATTTACTCAGATTAAATTTAATCATCACACATTTAAAATCTATCGTTTTCATAATAACAATTAGAATATTAATAAGGACTAAAAAATAATAAACTTACATAACATTGTGCAACAGGGACAACAGTCTGTTAGACCGACACAAACATTGTTCACTTTCAGGCAGCATGGGTCTGAGAGACCCAAGAGTGGCTAAGAGTAGCTCGGAAACAGCGGGTAACAGGTAACAAGGGATATTGGCCTGCCATCTGTTTTGGGTACAAAAATTTAAGAAGCACACTGGTCTTATAAGACTGCCAATGTTTGAGTAAAATTAATGTTATCAAAATAGTGAGTGGGAGACTAACAGGTAAGTCACGCCCCTGTACAGGAGACATCAGAAAATAATTCACGGAGCCCCACCGGTTTTGATTCTTTTGTCAGCCCTCCGAGAGTTCAAAGTTGGAACTATAGTGAACTCACAGACACCCCCCCACAGAGTTAAAAATGTTTAGAAGTCACATCTTTTAATTAAGAAATTTGAATATTTTTTTTATCAAATTTATACAAAAACTTTTTCATTCAACTAGCATTTAATTATGTAGCTGTTCATAATGACTCAATTGTTATCATACATTTTTTACAATTTTAGAAAAATAAATAATGGAAGGTTTAGAAGGCAACTTCAGTGCTACTAAGTTATAAAAAGTGGCAATAGTATCATCTTCGTTGCCAGTGTAGAAGAGTTTTTCCCAGGGTAACTCTGAGTAAATCAAGGAGGGAACTGAACAAAAGAACCGATTACTAAATTTCCCCTCATGTGCTTACCTCTTTCTCCTTTCTTTACTAAGCAGACATATATTTATCCTTCTAACGTCCATAAATATATAAGTTTTGTAAATAATTTGAATATATTTTAGATTGTTGCATTACAGCTCTCACTGAAACACCATCCTTTGTGTAAATATATCAATTTCTAATTAAATCAATTGAAAATTTTCAATAAAAGCAAAAACCGTTAGAAATTATAAATCATCGATAGGATACTCCTAACTGTACATCCGTAGGATACCCTTAATTCAATGTTCATAGGTTGCCCTGAACTGGACATCATGTTAAGAATATCCACAGGACATGCTTAGGATGAACCATAGAAGCGTGTCATATAAACTGGACAAAAGGATATCCCCGAGATGTCTTTTGAATCAGTTGTGCTACTTGGGAAATCCTACTCTTTCTTATTTACTAGACATGAGTTTGGACAAACACGTTAGTGCAAATAGAAATACAGTATGTCCACGGATTGAGTTGCCTATACGTGTAAATGCAAAAAAAATTCAATTTTCGAAGAAAAGTCACTCTTCATAATATCTCCTGCATGTTCTTAAATGAAGAATTAGAATATTACTTTTTGTTCAAAATGTACCCTGTACCTAGAAAGTACAATTTCCTAAAATCGTACAAGAGTAAACCGGTTCAAATTTCGACTATACAAGAAAAAAGAATTCTTTATAATTTCTTTAAAATACTATTCCAAAATTATTTTTCGCATAAAAAAGTTCAATAATTAAATATCAAAAATCCCCCCCCCCTTCCATTCATAAAAAGTAAAATTTGTCTGATTCTAATTTAAGCGGGGTCGATTTAAAGGTCTCATTGAGTACATTAAAAGTTGTGGTATTGCTTTTTTTGATAAAAACAATATAAAAGCTATTAAAGGGGAAAATAAATAAATTTTTGAAAATCATTTGTTTTTATTTTTTAAAAAATAAATAATATTTAAGTAATAAATAAGATTTTCTCTATAAATGCTTTTATGTTATTTTTATCAAAAAAAGCAATACCACAACTTTTAATGCACTCAATGAGACCTTTAAATTATCGACCCCACATAAATTAGAATCAGACAAATTTTACTTTTTATGAATGGAAGGGGGGGGGGATTTCTGAAATTTAATTATTGAACTTTTTTATGCGAAAAATAATTTTGGAATAGTATTTTAAAGAAATTATAAAGAATTATTTTTTCTTGTATAGTCGAAATTTGATCCGGTTTACTCTTGTATGATTTTAGGAAATTTTACTTTCTAGGTACAGAGTACATTTTGAACAAAAAGTAATACTCTAATTCTTCATTTAAGAACATGCAGGAGATATTATGAAGAGTGGCTTTTCTTCGAAAATTGAATTTTTTTTGCATTTACACATATAGGCAACTCAATCCGTGGACATACTGTATATACAATTATGTTCTTATAATAGAACTATCAACCCTGCCATAAGGAGGTCCTACTGTATTTATGTAGGAAACAAACAATGCACTTACTTAATAGCATGGGAAAATTAACTTTATATATAATGACTGAAATAACAACAAATAGCTCAATATTGTGATAAAGTGACATATTAACTCAGGTACTAATATGGGGTGAAAACCCAACCAGCTCTCACACTCTGCCCTAATACTGCCAAATACCTGTGTATGTAACATGTGTATTGTTCCTTAACTAGAGGAAAACTGCTCTTTGGCCAATATACCCCAAATACAGGTTCCTCATCACACCACCCTGTACTTAGTACTAGGGATGGGAGGAACGGAACGTAACTATAAAAAAAACTAGTTCCTGTGTTGGAACGGTTCCAATCGTTCCAAGATTTCATGAAACTACGTTATTTTTGGAACGACTTTGAAATTTTTATTTTACTCTAATGTCTATTTTTATTTATTTAACAATATTTTTGTCTTTCTTCAATTCAAATTAAAAATTATATTTTTGAAAAAATATATATTTAAGTGATTATGGAAAAAAATAATACGAAACGTAACTGATTAAAGAGGAAACGGTAACGAGAGCGAGCAAAAGCAAGCATCAATGAAACTAAACAACCAACTTGAAGGGAACTTAAAAAACTCGTTTCGCTTGGAACGAAAACTAACTTGGAGGAACGAGTTTTCGTTCCTCCAAGTGCCAGGCAAAACTAAAACGGAACGTAACTAATCAAAGAGGAAACGGGAACGAGAAATTATAAAGAAACTGTAACTGTAACTGGCACGGAGGGAACGTAAAAGATTCGTTTCTCGTGGAACGAAAACGAGTTGCAAAACTAGTTCCAGTTTCACCAAGCTGGAACGAAAAAGTAAAGATGTTATGGTTGTGCACGTCTTATAGGAGTGGGGATGATAGCTCGAGTCTCGGAATCACTCCAGTTCCAGTAAGCGATGCGTTCTCTTTCTCTTTCACACTTCTTAGAGGGAGCGTGAAAGAGATGATGCCTCTTTGCCCTTTTTTTCTTTCATTTCCCTAGTCAACTTCAACTTGTCGCCTTCGCCCTTTGCCACTCGTTTCCTAAATAAAAATATCTTAATATTATTATAAATGTTTGTATTTTATTTCTACTTTTCATCTTCAGTGAAGAGTCGAACTATAATATATAGAAACTGACCTTTTGTGGAACGAACCTGCACTAGACTTTGAAACACGTGAAGTATAAGAGAAACTATTTCTTTGGAATGACAACTGAAACGTTCCAAAAATAACTAGTTCCTGGAACTAGTTACTGGTTTGGAACGAAACGACGTAACTTGTTCCACTCATGGAACCGTTTCTCCCATCCCTACTTAGTACTAACTACCTACCAACTAAGCTTCACTGGTAAATATTATCAGTACATGCGTGTATGTGTGCATTTGTGTACATACATGTATGAATGTGTTTGTGTATGTATATAATACATAAGTGTGTATACAATTCAAGTAAATATAAAAATAGTAAAATAAAAAAAAAAAATTGGTAATAGTAGAAATAAGTTAAGAAGATATATACATACTTTTATTTGAATCATTATGTAGGTTTTGAATTTCTGTTTATTTGAATTTAAGTAAGTTTAAAGGAGGTGCATAAGGAAATATACGATGCCCGTTATAAAAATTACATTGAATTGATGTAAAATAATTAATCTTGTAAAGAAAGGAAATAAAGACGCTTCATTATTATTAGTAGTAGTACACTCATCACTGATGATGACTGCTTAGTGTAAAGCGGTCTGAATTTTATTTATAGTTTATGACATAATATACTGAATAATTGAATTAGTAATATTGTTTGTTATTTACTACTCTTTACTAGTAGAAACTTTATTATAATAAAAATAAACCATATTTTTTATGGAACCACCGGCTGTGTCATAAGGAGGTCCTACTGCATTTATACATATAAAAAATACACTGAGTTAATAGCATACAAAAATATCCTTATATAATAACAATTAATTTAAAAAAGACGTTAACATATTTGTCATATTTTCAATATAATAATATATACATCAATACATAACTACAGTTTGTACATTAAGAGTTATGACTTTTGACTGGACAGGGAAATTCTAAAAATTGGGGTGGGGAGCCAATCAGAGGACTTTGAATTCTAGAAGGTCGGGCCAATCAGGCAAACAAAAATGTCACTGGCTCCGCCCCTACCATAGGCCTGGTGGCTTTATTTTTTTCCAATTTAAGTTGGCTAATCTGAGTGTCTAAAGTCACAACTCGAAAAGCGCATACTGTAAAAGTCTGTACCCCAGAGGCAAATGATTGTGACCTTTTTTTAAATTAAATTTTTACGGTCTGTACTACACTACCACAGACAAACAACTGTGGTAAAGTATTGTAACTACTTTGATAGTAAATAAAGAGATAAACAAGGTAAAAATATCGAATATTTTGAACAGAAACAGCTCAATCTTTTGGTTTAAGTCAGAAGAAAATAGCTATCCTGTTATTGCTAAAATTTACCTCTGGAGGTACAAAATATAATCCTTAATTATACATTTATAGAACTCAGCCAAAGTTCAGATCCATAGGATCTAACCGATGGAGACATTTATGTTGAAATATTCAATTCAACATCAACAAAAACACTGTTGATACAACAGGGGGCATGTGCAGAAATAAATCAACAGTGTGCCCAAGTGCAGCCAACCTGAACTGCTCTTCTCACAGCAAACTATCAATAAGGGATGTAGTGCGACAGGTGGCAAACCTGATGGTAGGGAAACTAACTCCTACCCGATATATATAATAATTCACGATTGAATTAAAATATTTATAACGAGGTTTTACCGTCCTCCGTCTGTAATAAATCACAAACAGTTTAAGATTTGTGAGCGGGGATGTGACGATGGTTCAGAGGACCATGACTGCTTGCTTGGTGTTGTGGACGGTGATGTTGGGTGAGATTGCGCCGTAGCCTGATTTCTCTGAGAAGTGCGCTTTGACCACTTCGTCGTCCGATGTGGCCGACTCACAGCCGCTGATTATTCGAATCCGCTGAAGAGGAAACTTGACTCTTTCTTCCCGACAGATGAACGTCACCAACAGTACAAACTAACAAAACAGATAAATGTAAATTAATACATTGAAATTATATTAGCTGTTGGAAAAAAAAGGGGAGAACCAAAGATAAGATAGGAAAGAATTAATAATAATAAAAAATAAGTAATAATAATAATCTATTTAACCAATAAATTAAATACAATATGAGCATTTCTAACAATTAGATTAGTCATCAGGAGTAAAATGAAGTAAGTAATAAAAATAGTAAATCTAAATTGAATTGAGGGTACCAAGGATCAGTCACAAGTAGAAATTAAAACTGTGGATTTACCAAACATCCTTGTCAACAACTAACTATGTCCAAGAACTATCGATCCTTCTTTAGATGGTTATAATAAAAAGGCTCATAAAATAACAAGAAACATGAATGAATAACAAACTATAATTATAATTAAAAGATAGTATACAAAGTACAGAGAGCAACATAAAAGAAGGCACGCTGAAAAACAAAATGGATCTCAAACTATAGAGAGAGGGAGAGAGCATGAAGGTATCCAGTGTTGCCAGTAAGTAGAATTGAACATTAATAGGTTACTCCCCTTATAAACAAAACAGAGGGGAGTAACAATCTAAATAAGGTGAACAGAATCTCCTTTTTCAGATTGTTACTCCCCTTATAAAAAAGAAGTGTGATATTACTTTGTCCCAAAGTACATTGGACTAAACATCCCTTTGTATGTATATTTAGTTAGTCAGTGATTTATATTCTAAAAAAACATAAGGGAGTAACAATCTAAAGAAGTTCCGAACTACCAACGTCTAAGAACTATTCTTTTCTAAGAACCATCCTTATCCAAGAACCGTTTTAACTACCACCACCTTCATAAGAACCACTACCAACTTTCATTTTTAATTTTGACAGATCCTTGTCATCCTCAAATCTTGTATATTATAATTTTAATGTTTCTCATCATAACATACGTCTTATTCTCATCATAACAGACGTACAGTCTTATTATAAGGTTCTGATGCCCAGTTAGTACTGATGCAGTGGCGGCTCGTGCTTAGGTTCACTGGTTCAGTGAACCCCCAAGCAAATATTTTATGACACAATATTTTAAGAAATATAAATATGTATTTAGTTCTTGGTTTCATAAATCTAATAAAATAGGGTGATAATGCTGGAGGGAGATATAAGTTACAAAGCGCGGCTCTAGAAGCATCGATAACAGCGCCCAGTTCAAATGAGTGATTATGTGGAACGTGGAACTGAACCAATGTATGAACCCCCTAAGCTTAGCCTGGCGGTAAAGGACGCGGGAGGGGGCAGGGCGGTATTAACATCGCTTGGAACTGCAAACTCGATGCAGTTCAACTTCCGACGCCACCCGAAGGAATCCGAACTTAGCCGAGTGTGGCGAGACCTTGGGCCCTTGGACACTGTTTTACGTCACACCTCTACCTCACCACAACACATACAGTACAGTAGGCTGAGCAGTGACACCGCT
>KZ652254.1:122719-134867 GCA_001010745.2 Gerris buenoi
AAAAAAATTTGTATATTAATATTGTTTTTATAATTATTGTAGCCTGAAGAAGCCTTAAGTTAAGGCAAAATATAGCTAACTGATAGAGAAGAAAGGAGATTTTATTTCTTTAAAAACCCTAAGAGACGAAGAAGAAAAAATATATTTATAAATATAGTTTTTTCATTTTTTAAATAACTTATTAGCAGTCGACATTAGTTGTCAACATGTAACTTATTCATCTATAGTATATTATAAAGAATAGTGTCTGTCTGTCTGTTTACCTACTATATAAATCTACAGATTTATTCTAAGGTCAATCAAATGATACATTCTTGAGCTAAAAACAAGAAGAAGGTTTTTGTCTACATGATATTCTGAAAACTACCCCAGCACTTGGTTTGAAAGTCAGTGACAGATCTTTCTTTCGAGGTGCCTCAATGTTAAATGTAAAATAAAAATTAAAATATCACACCACCAGTAACTGATTTTGTGGGATCTACAAATTTGGTGCAATAACTTATTCTCGTATCTCCATAGGTTATACCTTAGACAGAAACTAGGTTTTGAATATCGGTAAATTTTTCATAAAATTATGGGGCAGCTAGAAATCATGAAATTTGGTAGGCATATTTGCAAATCCAACTGCCATAAAAGTGGTAAATTTTATAATTTTGGTAGCCCTGTAAATATGAAAAATCTGAAAGAATGTGTCAAAACTTGTTCTGAATCCAAGATTTCTAACTCAATGTAAGTTATTAAGTTATTACTGTAAGAGATCGTAGGACCAAATTAAATCTATTTTTAACTTAATCGGCCTGCCATAGAAATATAAATATCTGTGAGTTTGTCTGCAATAAAAATCTAGAATTTTATTCCTAGCTCACCACCCTTAAAAAAAAAAAAACACTTCTATCTACAATAAAATTAAGCTAAAAGTGAATATAAGTTGAAGAGCAAATTGATAAGTTTATTTTTTATTTTTTATTTTTATTTTTAAATCTCAGGATAGTTCTTACATTAACTTACTTAATTTTAGTATTAAATACTAATTTAAATGTTGCTGAAAGATGGCTAAAAGTATTAAAATAATGCATTGTTATCGTGTTCTGAGCTATTCTGATAGTTTCAATTGTCTAGCTACTCAGGAAGTTAGTTAAAAATTGATTGCAAGATTTGTACTGGACAAACAAGAAAGCAAGCTAATAAAAACGTAGTAAAAATATGGACGAAGTTGGATTCCTAATAAGTCAAAAAACTAAATTAACCAAGTTTTTAGTAAAAGATAAAACAAATATGAAAACATTCATGGCAGCCTTAACCCTTTCGGCACTGTAGACGTCTATAGACGAAATTAGTAAGTGCCTTAATCAGACTGTAGACGTCTATGGACGTAATCAAAAAGTGCCTTCCACAGCCTACAGACGTCTACAAACGTTTTGAGGTTTTCTTATGTATGTTTTCAAATAGAAGCCTTACTAGGCGTCGCACGTGACTCCTAACGCCATCAATCGGAACTAGAATGATAAACAATGATAAATAATAATAATAATAATAAAAAAGTAATACAACAAGAATTATCCTAATAGGATGAAAAATGTAGGGGATATAAAATAAATAGTGTGAAAGCGTTGAAGAATGGATAGTTTTGTGTGAAGGTTGAAACAAGTCAGGCTGGGGAAGGCCGGTCTGAATATACGGCCCCGTCTGTGCAAGTCTACTTTTGATTTCTACCTCAGTACCGAAAGAGTTAAGAAGCTTCATCTGAGAAAATATAGCAACTAAAAAAGGAGATTTTAAATATTTAAAAAGTTTTAATCACATGATAAACATATACAATAATAACTTGATATCAGCCAGTTTCGGTTATCCACCGTACATACGACCCAAGTGTATTGAAAAGTGCCCTCATTGCTGCTACAATGTCTTGGAACACCGGGCATCTTAAATTGGAGAGAATGTAAACTGTCCGACATGTGGATTGAGCATCAGGCAAGGAAAAAGGTTCCATCGAGCTTGCAAAGGTTGAGGTTGATTGAGCCGAGAGAAGGTAAAAACACGTCACCAGCAGTTACATCAGTCTCTCTTACCAGCAGAACACTTGGGAACGTAACTCTGGGGTAGCGCTAAGGGAGCGAATGGAGCAGTCGCTCCAGGGCGCAAGGATCCAAGGGGGCGCCATCTTGAGGGGGGAAAAATTGCAGGCTTATTGAAAAATAATTATTTGTGGCATATTTTAGATTTAAAATTAATAATAGCCTACTATTAGTAATAGTAATAATATATCATACTGTACTGCATTTATATGCCCTAATATTTTATTACAATACTTAAAAATAATAAATCGATCAGTGAGTTCATTTGAGTGATTAATTCTAATAACACTGTTGTGAAAAATGTAACGAATTTTCGGGCTCCAAGAAAATGTTATCTGAACTTTATGTTTTCGAGGTTGATCAATCCGAATCTGAAGTCAAAATGTCTCCTATACGTACAGTTTTTTAATATCTTCAAACTAAAAAGAACACGAATCAAAAATAAAAAAAATCTGTTGACATTACTTTTCTAAGAAAATTGAAAAATAAGAAACAAAGAAATCAATTTTTCCTCCTATTGAATCTTTTTATTTCTATTATTTTTCAGTAATACAGTAGAATCCCGGTATTTCGTACCCCGTTATATCATATATCCCGATAAATCGTATATTATTGCCAGTCCCTTGAAAAAATCCCGATAATTGGTATAAAACCAATGTATTTCGGTCCCCTCAGTATAACGTATTTTTTTTTCCTTTCGAGGTGAACATAAACGTCTTATAACTCGTATAATTCGGAGAATAATCCCGATAAAACGTNAAAACAAAATGGCGTCAAATTTCTTTGCTTTTTAAGTTTCATCGCACACCTATTACCCCAATTTTGAACCACTTCCCTTCATTCAATCTTCTCCAAATTTTGCACATAGAAACAACTAAGGTGAAGAATACAAAAACCAAAATAATAATAATAAAAAACAAAATGGCGTCAAATTTCTTTGCTTTTTAAGTTTCATCGCACACCTATTACCCCAATTTTGAACCACTTCCCTTCATTCAATCTTCTCCAAATTTTGCACATAGAAACAACTAAGGTGAAGAATACAAAAACCAAAATAATAATAATAAAAAACAAAATGGCGTCAAATTTCTTTGCTTTTTAAGTTTCATCGCACACCTATTACCCCAATTTTGAACCACTTCCCTTCATTCAATCTTCTCCAAATTTTGCACATAGAAACAACTAAGGTGAAGAATACAAAAACCAAAATAATAATAATAAAAAACAAAATGGCGTCAAATTTCTTTGCTTTTTAAGTTTCATCGCACACCTATTACCCCAATTTTGAACCACTTCCCTTCATTCAATCTTCTCCAAATTTTGCACATAGAAACAACTAAGGTGAAGAATACAAAAACCAAAATAATAATAATAAAAAACAAAATGGCGTCAAATTTCTTTGCTTTTTAAGTTTCATCGCACACCTATTACCCCAATTTTGAACCACTTCCCTTCATTCAATCTTCTCCAAATTTTGCACATAGAAACAACTAAGGTGAAGAATACAAAAACCAAAATAATAATAATAAAAAACAAAATGGCGTCAAATTTCTTTGCTTTTTAAGTTTCATCGCACACCTATTACCCCAATTTTGAACCACTTCCCTTCATTCAATCTTCTCCAAATTTTGCACATAGAAACAACTAAGGTGAAGAATACAAAAACCAAAATAATAATAATAAAAAACAAAATGGCGTCAAATTTCTTTGCTTTTTAAGTTTCATCGCACACCTATTACCCCAATTTTGAACCACTTCCCTTCATTCAATCTTCTCCAAATTTTGCACATAGAAACAACTAAGGTGAAGAATACAAAAACCAAAATAATAATAATAAAAAACAAAATGGCGTCAAATTTCTTTGCTTTTTAAGTTTCATCGCACACCTATTACCCCAATTTTGAACCACTTCCCTTCATTCAATCTTCTCCAAATTTTGCACATAGAAACAACTAAGGTGAAGAATACAAAAACCAAAATAATAATAATAAAAAACAAAATGGCGTCAAATTTCTTTGCTTTTTAAGTTTCATCGCACACCTATTACCCCAATTTTGAACCACTTCCCTTCATTCAATCTTCTCCAAATTTTGCACATAGAAACAACTAAGGTGAAGAATACAAAAACCAAAATAATAATAATAAAAAACAAAATGGCGTCAAATTTCTTTGCTTTTTAAGTTTCATCGCACACCTATTACCCCAATTTTGAACCACTTCCCTTCATTCAATCTTCTCCAAATTTTGCACCTAGAAACAACTAAGGTGAAGAATAAAGGAACCAAAAAAAATTGTACATAAGACCAGTTTTCAAAAATGGAATTTTTATATTAATTTTTTATATAAAAATTATTTTTGGCAAAAATTGGGTCGAAAACCCCTCAAAAACACCATTTTTCCAAACTTTGGGTGCATTTTACGGGAAAACTGTACGTATAGGAGAAATTTTGACTTCAGATTCGGATTCAGCACCCAAAAGTATATTTTCATTCTGAAGCTTTATGTTTGCAGAACAGTGTAATTTAAAGGTTGGTGATGTTTTTACAACCACTAAGAATTTCTGAAATTCTCCTAAAATTAGAACATAATTGGTGAAGCCGTCAGCGGTCCAACTGGATGGTTGTCATATATGGTGTTTTTTGGGGGGGGGGGGCACTACTGCTCCAGGGCGCTTCCAACCACGCTACGCCACTGGTTACTATCATGTTCCTACAGGTGGTTTCAATCTACCTAATCAGATGCAAGTAAACCCTTTGAACTGTGTTAACTTACTTTTGCTTTTCTTTGATGTATCGACTCTGTAAGTAGGTAAAGCAAACAGAGTGAAGAACCCGACCAGTATCATGAACGCACCGAGACAAGCAAACGGCAGAATATAACCACCCACCTGAAACAGTACACAAACAAAATGTAAATCAGCATGCACCCAAATCAAATTAAATCAAATTGAAGCGCCCTACTTGTATCTTTTTTTGCTGTTAGGGGTTTGTAAAAAATGATTAAATAAATAAATAAAAAAATAAATAAACATTAAAGATACAAGTTTTTTGTAAAAATTATTATAATTTCTTAATATTCTGGACAACAGGTTGGAAGTAAATTCAACGGTTTAAAATGTGAAACTAGATAGCTTTTTTTAAATTTTTGATGCTTCATATAAAATCCTTATTTATATATTAATTCCGAGCTTACCAAAGTTAACAGAGCTATGTTGAACAAAAATATTTGATGTCTCCAATTTGAAAAATTCCAGAAATCCGTTTCAGATGTCAGGGAACATTTTTGGTTCTGTGTCTGTCTTTCTGTTGGTCCCTCAATTTTTGCCAACAAACATATTTTAAAAACTACATGTCTGATTTTAATGAACTTTGTATGGTAGATCATAATTAGTCCATTGCCCATTGTTGGTCCCATATAAGTTTCAACCTTCTGCACCTATTTGTTTCTCTTCCACATGTGCACAAACATACATTTATTTACACCTATAGCTTCAAAAGCACTTCTCTGATTTGAATAAAACTTTTATAGTTCATCGAAAGTAACCCGCAGATAGCTCCAGATTAATTTGAACCGTCTGTGCTCTTGAACTTTGGCTAAATTGATACTTTAATTCGTGTAGAAAATCAAAACAATTTTGACAGATTAAAATAAAAAAATGGGGGACACAATTAAATAAATTAGACAATAATGGCTTGTAAAAGCATAAAAGCAATAAAGTGATAGGATGCGAGGAGGCTATGAGCCACACCAATTATTGGCAGTCTATTTTTTTTATTATTTGACATATTATTTATACTAAAAATCACTACTACCTATATTAAACAGTAACTATTAAATTTGTAATTCCTTAGGAAACCTCGATCAGTGGTCATTAATAAAGTCACAAATAAAATAAATAAATTAACAATTTTGCTGTACAATGTTTACTTACAGCAAAGAGAAGGCCTCCAAGGGTCGGTCCCACAATGTAACCCAGTCCATAAAATACTTCCAGAGTTGCCTGCAATACCAAACAGAAAACTAAGTAAATACATGAATATCTAGCACGTCTAGGAGCAATAGAGCAGTCAGTCCAGCCTGGGGACTGTCTACATCCCGACGAGCTTTAGCTTATTTCATATTATGTTCTTTATGAACCTTTCACACAGGTATTTGTACCTTCCAGGTCCTTGATCTGCCATTCCTGATAGGGCCCCCTCACACATACATAAACAACACACCCAGCCAACTTTTTGTACTTCCTGACAACTTACAACTGGGTTTTCAATCAGTTTGATTTATATTTGTCATTGGAAATAGTCTGAAGATTTAAATAATCGTGTGATCAAAAGTTGCATTTATATTGTGGTTAGATAGTTAAAGATTATTTGAGAGTAAACCATCAGTGTATTTTATTCAAGTATAGATTACAGTAAGATTCACGAAAGAAGCGTCGCGTTGACAGCACGGGAAAGTTTGACACATTGTGGGGAGAGCCAATGAGAGCTCGAGATTTTGGCGGGCAATAGGTTGAGCCAACTAGGTAAAAATAAAAATCTCTAGTGGAGGGGCGTGGCCCTCGGGATAACCGTTTAAAACAGACCTAGTGGCTTTATTTTTACCCTCACATAGGTTGGCCAATCTGAGTGTCATCTGATTTCCCACGCTGTCAACGTGACGCTTCTTTCGTGAATCTTACTGTAATTATAATTTTATTTCTATTCAATTAATTTAAGGACGGCATGAGAAAGTAATAGAAAGATTAACTTACAAACGTTGTAGCGATGGTGTCGGGGAAAGCAGCCGCTGTGATGGAGAAGGCAGCGACCAGGGCCAGGGTGGAGCCGAGCGACTCAGTCATACGGATAACAAACGACAAACTGATGAACGCAATGTGTCCTGGTACCAGTGCCAGCAGCCTGACAAAACAAAATACAATTATAATCAAAATGAAATAAAATTATATAATCGTGTGAAAAGTACAGGGTGATTCAATAAGAATCAACTGATTCCATGATCAAATATTTTGTAAGTAAATGTATCAATCAGAATGAGGGAGAGGCTGTTTGAGAGATTAGGTTTCTAAGTTTCAAATGGTTACCGCACGACAGCGCCAGGTCTCAAGAAGGCATAGTTGTTTGTTGAATATCAAAATGAAATGGGGACTTCTCAACAGAAGGCATTCTGTGTTCTTGAGTCTGCGAAAACTAAACCAGTGACTAAAAAACTGACCTGGATAACTTAAGCATCAAATAACAACAATCCTAACAGGGTCAGTTTAATATTATTGTTGCTCTTCCCAAACACGTTGAATTATAATTAATCCTGATATGTTTTAACGTGTTTGGGAAGAATTCCCATATGGTCTTGATGTCGTCCATACTGCAAAGGGTGGCCATTTTGAACACTTGAAACATGTGAAAAAATTACGTGTGGTGTCGCAGGACACCACACGGTAGGAACGAAGTTCCTTACATTAAAACTACATTAAATTATAAAATCACATAAAATTCTAAAGACGTATAAACTGTTAACTACGATTTATTTTCAATATTTATAAAACCAAGTAACATATAATTTGACATATAACAAAAATAAACAAAACAAGTAACAGGGTTCCATAATAACATTTTTTCCCGTCTTTTTGAAGCTTATGTCGTGAGCGTTGTGCGTGGACGCTTGGGCGGATAACGTTTTCCAACGAACTTAGCCTGGGCATTGGTAAAATGAACATTGTGTACCAAATTTCAACTAACTCGGTGATCTTTTACTCAAGTTATCGTCATCGGTAGATATTTCGGGACGTTTTTTCCTGATTCACTCCCAGGCTACGAACGTGCCATAAGGAACTTCGTTCCAATAAAACTTGACTACGAGTAGAATGCTTGTATTAAAAAGTTCAATTTTTTTGCTATTTCTCCTTAATAAAATATTTAATCAATGAATTGGTTAATTTTTAATTTCACCCTGTATTTAGCTAACTTCGGTCCAAGAGTAGATCAATATGAAATTATACATAAATTTACTGATAGTAATTACATAAAATTTACAGTATATGTAGTTAGAATAGAGTTCAAGGGCGTCAACAAGGCAGAGATGCATGGATTGTATCCCTAGGGCCTTGACTACAAAAGCCAGAGCCCTTGAAGATGTTTTCAAACAGGTGCTTTATGTTTTGACCAGGTGATTGAAAATAGAACCACACAGTATACAGCTATCTGGAGAAGTGAAGGCAATATTAATTTTTTTTTTCCACCAAAAAATTAAGCATGAGAACAAACAAATTCATAAAAATTTTGTAACAGTGATGTATCTAATGACAAAGCAGATCAACTTATCCACATCAAAATGATTCATCCTGCTAACTTTGAAAAGGAACTTTCTTCCATAAATCTTACAACTCATACAGAAACAACTGAAAATTAAAAGCATTTCCCCAAGCATAAAAATAAATTGACAGATTTCTTTTTTTTTAAAAAAAAAGTTCTTACCCGAACAAAATTGAAGATATAGCAGCAAGAAAAACTCCAAAATTAAGTGTGCGCTTTACTCCCATCGAATAGAGCTGAAACCAACATTTTAAAAATAAATTAATAAATTAAAATTAAAAAATAATTTTTTAAACTATTTGAGTCAGGAAACCTGAAAATATTAAAACTAAACTATTTGAAGGTAAATAAATTTTAAAAAATGACAAGAAATCTTGATGCGGCTATTTTGAAATACCTACTGAGGTGTTAGCAATTTCATTCACCTCTATTTGTCAGGTCTTTGGTATAAAATGTGTGATTTGGTAATGCCTTAAGTTGGTGCATCCATTTTTCTGCAGGTTGTCTGGTGATTTTTTCTTGGTGTTTTCAGTCAAATCCATATTGGAAAGGATTTCAAGTTAAATAGATTTAACTTGCTTGACCGTAGTTTGATAACCAACAACAGTCCCCTGTCCAACAACTTCTAGTTCATTGTCGCTGCTTGCTGCTAAACATTATGATAGCAGCAGTAGTAAGTCCTGATACTAGTGCTTGACTGGTAGGACCAATCTCTTAGTGGAACCTAGCAATTAAACCTTATTTAGACCAGTGGCATAGCTAAGACCTTGGGGGCCCGCCCATAATGTGGGCCCGTGCGGGCCCACATTATGGCATAGTTACGCCACTGATTTAGACCCATTATACCAACCCCATAGCTTGCACCCACTTTACACATCATACCTCTGTACAATGTACAGCCCAAGCAAATATGGTATCATGGCATTAGTGAGCCAGGTAAATCAAATGCATAAAGTTGTGGGATCATACCTACGACCCAGTACCACTCTTGACTCATAGATATAAATCAGAGCACTGGGCCAGATGATCCCTTAGGGGGCTCTCTCACCCTGGTTTCTTCTATGTAAATTAGAGCACTACAGTGGCAACCCAACCTTGAGTCCCCCTCCATTCATTATAGCCAAACAGACAGGGGAGGATCTTTAGCCCCATGCATGATCAAACTGGCTCTCTTGTTTTATTGTTATCATGGGTAAAGACATTCTTTATCAGATATTCTTGTTCTTATGGTTAGTCTTTAGGGAAGTTTTTTTTTTTTTTTTTTTTTTAAATATATATATTTCCTTTTAATTCAAATTTTGTCCATACCTAGGCATCTTCTGGCCTAAAATAACAAAAACAATACTATTAAGGTGAAAACACACGGGATAGAAAACTAGCGTATAGTTTTTACTATAAGTATAGTAAACTAGCATTCATGTGCTCTAGTTTTAGTCAGCTATACGTATAATTTACTATTCTATAGTCGAACTATACACTATACATACAGACATATTGCTATACAGAGGGGCCACACGAGAAAGAATCAAAACTATAGTTGTTGTTGTATTAAGTATTTATTGATTATTCGTCTATATTTGTGAGTTTGATTTGTTACTTTTGATTTCCAACCCCGTTATTTGCAGCGTCCTTTATATTTACATCATCCCATGGATTTGTGGATCGTACGAAAATCGTTTAGTTTTGACTATAACTCGTACTGTATAAAACAAACTAACAAACAAAACAGAAAACCTAACAGATTGGAAACCTTCCTGTTGTTATTTGTAAGATTTGACACAACTGCACATGCCATACAAACTAGAATAGCACCCGACTATACTGACTTCGGCAATACTCGGAAGTTCCGACTTTAAACGAAGCTAAGCTTTCAGTTTCTACCGTGTTCATGACTTCTTGGTCGACCTCTAGCAATCCTTAAAAGCAGTTATACTACTCCAATTTGAGAGGGGTGTAGTGTATTGACCTGTGATGTGAATGTTTTCTTTATTGTGAAAATGTCATAAATAAATCAGTTCATGTTTATCCGTCATCCGAGTGATTTCTTTCTATTACTTATAGATATAAAAAGGGGGAAAAATCACTAACATGACAATATGTTAAGTGTGGACAATATATTATTTTAGAAGAAATGTGTGATTAAGGTAGGTCAGCGAGACCATAACAAGTGGTGATGTCCTCCACACTCAATTATCAACTTATTCAATTCATCCACACAAACCCATACTCTTTTTAATTTTAACACTTTCCGTGGTAAGAAACAAACACTCTACTTGCTCTAAACACAAATCTAAGTTGTTTTTTTTTTAAAAAACAAATTGAGCTGCAAGTCTATTTATCTGGCTTTACCACCGGTCACCTCCACTTTCTTTAGGTGGCACAACACCTGATTTAAGAATCTTAGTCAAAAATAAAACCACAGTTAACTCTGAGATGTTTGGTATGTTGTGAATGTGCTAACCCACTTTCCTTATTAAATTTAACACGTTCATGGCATACGACTAATTGTGTGGTTAAGAGCGGTGCCTGTGAGGTATATATAGAGATATCAATAATTAAAGAATAGAAAAAGCTAGGCGAGAGCGGAAAAGTGGGGGAAGAACTGTAGAGATGTGGTCCACTGTGAACGTGTAAACTCTATAAACTTTGTGTTGCGTGAGATTGATACGTACGTATTTGCCGATGACGGGGCTGGCTATGAAAGCTACAAACTCGAAGCTGCCGAAGACGAGCCCGTACTCGGTAGCAGTGGCTCCCTTGAGTTCTGCTTCCTGAGGGTAGAACGGAGCCTGGAGTGAGATGCATAGAGCACTGGAGAAGTGAAAACTTCCGATCACTATCAGGGTCAGCCATTGCTCCTTACTGTATCTCTTCTTCTTCCGTTCCTTCTTCCTTTCCTTTATCTGAACAACACAAACAAAATCATCACAGTTAACAAAATTAAGTATTTCTTATAAACTACTAAAAAAGTTTTTCCACAATTTTTTTTCCACCGAGATTGTGTGGCCTGACATCCTTAAACAGAACATAATTTTAATTTAAATCAAATTATAATTACTATTTACAAGGGGAGACTAACAGAAAAATAGACT
Source organism: Gerris buenoi (assembly GCA_001010745.2). Taxonomy (NCBI): domain Eukaryota; kingdom Metazoa; phylum Arthropoda; class Insecta; order Hemiptera; family Gerridae; genus Gerris; species Gerris buenoi. Next base: position 134,195 of record KZ652254.1, read on the forward strand.
TCAGCGCCCGGATTTGAACCACGGACTTCTCTATATTTTCAGTACAGATGCTCTAGCCAATTAAGCTACACTGAAGAATAATTTCCTATGATGAATAATGATACCGAACCCAAAATAAGCTTCAGTAAGAAGAGCTTCAAATAAGAAGTCAACATTGAAGACAATAGAACTAGACCGAGAAGTAACGCTTGTAATTATTAAGTACCCAATTAGTACCTGTACCTTGTACAATTAAATAGAAATTCAATTTTTAAGTTTTTGGTAGTATTCATACAATGGAATGTTTAAATTTTAATTTAAATCAAATTACGATGTTTCACAACATATCATTTTGCAAACATGATGTTTGCACCAACATTTTACCATGTTTTACCTTTAGTCAAATAAAAATAATATTTAATTTAATATTTTTCAATTTTAAATCAAATAATAATCTTTAGTTTTAATTAACGTTATTTAAATAATGTAAGTAATGTTTAGATAAGAAAAGATCAGAAGGTTGATATGAAGATGACCTTAATAATGTTACAGAAAGGGTCGAAACGTCTCAAAAATAAAATGAAAAAAGAAAAATAATAAAAAACTGTAATTTATTCAGAAAAACACCTTAGATATTCATCTATATAAAAAAATATTTTTATATTCAAATCAATAAATATATATTAAAAAAAAA
>KZ652254.1:145365-155972 GCA_001010745.2 Gerris buenoi
AGTTGGGTATCAAATGAAAGCTGCTGAAGAGTAGGATACAAATATATATTTGCTTATTTAAATTTTTCATTCTTTATTGGTTTTATAAGTCAAAATATACCCCCAAAAAATTCCCCCCCCAAACTTTATATAATGGCTGGTCCTAAAATTTCGAAATTATTCATGGCTATACCGTATGGTTGGGTGATAAAAATTTCCCGAAAAATTTAATTTATCTTGTCGTTATTACCGATAAAAAACATTGTGACCCCCCGGGGGATCGAACCCGGAACTCATGGGATCGCAGAATAAAAATCATAATTACATAACGGGTATGCTTTATCATCTACAAAACCCTAAAAAGTACTTGGACGCAAGTACTTCCCTGTGATTTTTTTGTTTATTATTATTATTTATTTATTTATTATTATTTTTTTGTTTTTATCGAGAATCTCAGAAAAATATACGATTAAATTTATTTTGTAGGTTAAAAACATGTGCATAGCTCTGTGACTATATTCAGTAAACAGACAAACCCACTGATAACAAATATGTTGATGGAATAAACACCTCGTGTGTGAATCTTTGCCAATACCGTTGTTTGTTTTGCTTATTATAGTAAGTTGATCTTCAAGATATTCACTGTTTAAGATGAGCGGAGAAATTTAATCTGCATTAACAGCTCGTTGACAATGTTTTGATGTATATGTTATTTATTCTGTGAGTCGATTTTTTGTTGTGATATAAATAGATTCGTTCTCGACTACAAACATAGTTTTACGTCCCTTAAAAATCTACGATAGAGGCTGCTGAATATTGAGAATTAGAGTCTGGATTTCATTCTTGAATTCAAACCCTAATTATAAGGGGATTTGGAATCAAGATAACTACTGTAAGGATAGATATAACAGAGGCTGCCAAAACTATATAGTAGATAGATATTTAGGGTTTGAATGCCAATCTTAAAATTATGTATACAGGTTCTTTATCGGAGACTATCTGTAATAAAGTCTCTTCATCAGGCCTGCCAATTACAAGTATTAAATAACAAGAACTATTGCATGCGTGTTTCCATATTAATAAGAGGGATTTGATTCAATAGTGTTTGATTATAAATGGGTGATTCTCAAACTACGGGCGATTTTGCTCTAGTTTTAAAAGAGAAAATTTGGATGTACGTCCTTTGAGACGCGGTCACCACTGAAAGACCTAGAACTTTATTTTAATTATATCAGCGCAAGCTTACGACCTTTTTATAACAGAATATAAAATTTGTAATTACAGTAATAAAAATTTAATTACAGTAATTTTATTTACATTTACGGTAATTACACATTTTTTAGTACGGTAATTACATTTGATCATTGAATATTAAATTAGAGCCAAATAAATAACTCTACACAAATGTCTAAGTTATTTCCTTAAACAGCAATATAAGGGCTAACAAATAAGCCTGGTTTCATAAATACAGTATTTTATAATAATGATTTGAATTAAAATACGGTAATTACACGAATAAAGGTACGCACCTGTTTGACAACTTTCACTAATAAAAAAATCAGGATAAACTAAGGCTTTAGCCTCCAATTTTTCGCGCCTTTTCTTGTCAATGTTGCCGGCTTCTCAAACTACTAACCGTAAGAAATTTCCCTCGCACTTGAGCAAAGCGAGGGCTCACTTTATTTTTCATTACGGTAATTACAAAAAAAAAACATTGGACAATTTTTAAAGTTCTGTACACCAACCGTACATCAGTAAAATATTTATAAAATTTATTTTATTTAAGATTAAACTGTCACCTGTGAATAAACACTAAAAATCTTAAGAAATATGTTTTACATTAAGCATGAGACGACTATTTTGAATAATATCCTATTTTGGTACAAATATGGTAATTACATAATTGCATTATGTTTGAATTTTCAATTATCCATATTTCAATAAATATGACTTCATAATTTATTTATTATTTTTTTTTCTGAGATTTGTTAATTGAAGTATTAAAGTAATTTTAAGCTAAAAAAGAGAAAATCTTGTCAGATAGGAAAGATCCCGGTGAAATAATACACTGGGACACAATTATTGCCCCTAGTTTGAGAGTCACCCAAATAAGTTTCTAACCATAAAATTATTTCACTCTCTTGTTACAGTGAGACTATCTAAAGTTTTGACTTTTGACAGAGCGGGAAAATCCATGAGGAGCCAATGAGAAGTCAGCATTTTGAATTCTAGAAGGACGGGCCAACTAGGCAAACAAAAATGTCACTGGCCCCACTCCTCCTACAGACATAGTGGCTTTATTTTTTTATCATTTAGGTTGGCCAATCTGAGTGTCAAAAGTCAAAACTTTAGGTAATCTGACTGTAGGGAAATGTGTCTTCATTCATATAATTTAGCAATTAAACTATTTAGAATATTTAGTCTAAATAAATCTCACAATTAAATTGATTTTTGACAGCATGGGAAAGTGAAGAGAGCCAATGAGAATTCTAGATTTTCATATGTTGTCCTTCTTGACAGTCAGAACATTTTCCCACACTGTCAAATATCAATTCTAATGTAAGACTAGTGCAGTATCCAAACAATATTTTAGAGAAAAATGTAGAGCAGATTTTAATGTAACATCTTTTTTCTCAAAAGCAGGAAATAATTTTAGGTTTCTTATTAATTAACTATAAATTTTATTTTTATTGTTTATAATTTGTGTTATCTAGTTTTTAAAGTACTGTAATTATTCAACTAACTGTACGATTGTGTTTTATTCTTATTTTATGTATTTATTTAACAATTGTCTTTTGATTGATTAGTATGCTGTGTTTATAGCAATCCTCTAAGGAAGGACAGCTCCACTTTGTACTTTTTGCCAATAAAGTGTTTCTCTCTCTTCATCGCATTATTTTGACAAAGATTAAACGTAATTTGCTTAACTTTTTGAATTCTAAGATCCTAATTTCATAAAAGACTTCCATAAACGAAATATAATCTCTCCTTTAACTTTTGAGATATGATCTTCAGTAAATTCAAAACCATCCATCAAGCCAGCATACTATTTAGATTTTTACATTTTAAAATGTACAAAAAGTAGGCTATTAGATAGTATGTAACAACACTAGACGTAAAGACCACTGCACAAGAGCAAAACAACGCAAAAACCGAAAATTTGCCACATTATTACACCATACAGTATTATTATTTTTATTATTCATTATATTACAACCTATACAGCAAATTAATCATAAAACGGGCAATATGGTTTCAATCATGTAATCTATATATATAAAGAAGAAAGTCCGTGGGTATGTATGTGGGTATGTCCTTCATACAAATCTACAGTTATATTCCGATCATGATGAAAATTTGCACACTTGACCATCAAAGCAAGGGGAAGGGCACTGTCTACATGAATTTTTGAAATTTAATTTTTGGTACCCAGGAGTACGGGGTCAAAGTAATAAATACCCTTTATGATGCATATCGTTGAAAAGTTCTTTGAGAGCACAGTAAATGTTGTAATGTATAGTTTTGTCATATTTTCATTTAGGAGGGGGGTAAATCTATTTATATAATAAAGAAGAAAGTCTGTAGGTATATGTCCTTTATAAAAATCTACAGTTTTATTCCAATCTCTATGAAAATTTGCACACTTGACCTTTAAAGCAAGGGAAAAGTCACTGTCTACATGAATTTTCGAAATTTAATTTTTGGTACCCAGGGGTACGAGGTACAAATGTCAAAGTAATGAATAGCCTTCATGATGCATATCGTTGAAAAGCTTTTTAAGAGTACAATAGTAATTGTTGTTATTTAATTTTTTTTTTTTTTTATTTTTATTTTTTAGGAGTGGGTTATGTGGAAAATACAGGAAAAATAAGTCTATAATCAATATACCTATACCCAAAATGAAGAGTGTCTGTGGGTATGTGGGTTCTTTATACAAAGCTTTAGTTTTAACCTTCGAGGCAAGAGGAAGGTCACTGTCAACATTTGTTTTCGAAATTTTAATTTTGGTACACAGGGATACGGGGTATAAATGTCAAACCCTTCATTATGCATATCGTTGAAAAGCTCTTTAAGAATGAAGTAATTGTTGTTATGTACACTTATGTCATATTTTCATTTAGAATGTTTTCAAAATTGATCTTTGTCCAGTTTTTCAAAAATTAAGAGATTTAATAGTGGTATGACATGGTCCAGTTAAAAAAGTAAGGTTTCTAACATAATTCCCTCAACACATAAACATTGTTTGTACTTATTTATTTTACAATGTTCTGATACTTTTATAGTATACATTTAGATAGTGTACTTCTTTATTAATATTTTAGTCACTTAGGTCTTAATTTTTGTATACAACCCGCAACCCGGGCTGCGCCGGGTACTTCAGCTAGTTATATTATAAACTACACCGGCAATTACAGTTGACTTACTTAATTGAAAGACCGCAATGAAAAAGTTCAAACCATAAAAGTTAGTAGAATAAAGTTTAACTTACGTAATATATTTTCGTTAAGAAAAACTATTAATAGATTCAGGGGTAACTAGTTGCACAAACAATTAACATATTATTTAATTAGCTCCGAAAGAATTAAACAACATCACAACAATCGAGACACAAGACACAAGTAGAGAAAGAAAAACAACATCAATCAAATCACATAAAAGATAAATTGCAAACAGCTGTTTTAATAGAAAAAAGAAAAACAATAGGTACGTTAATTTATTACTGTTGGCAACACTTTTAATAGATTTAAAAGTCTTTAATCGAATAAATGTTGAGTAGGACATCGTTGAGGTATTATTTAATTTACGTATTTTTATAGTGTAATGTTAAATGTTACTTATTTCTTATAACATAATATATGTTTTGCTTCTGTCAAAGTAATATCTTAAACTTCCAAGTTAAAAATATCGGGATCTAGGTGAAAATTGAATCTACTTTTAGTTTATTATATCTTCTTAGAAAACTATCACGATCTGGATGGAGGGAATTACTTGAAGAAATATTTGAAAAGCCGACAACAATGAAAATAAGAAATAAGTAAAAATTAAATAAGAAGTAAGTTGTTGTGTATTTCTGTATTTGTATTGTTTTACATTTTAATAGAACCAATGAACATTAATATGTCTAAGATGTTTAAGTTTCATGTTGATCATTTTAAAATGTTTTGCCGGTTAGACGTGTAGGCTTGTCAAGGTCAAAGCGAGTCTGTAAATTTGCGTTTGTCGAGTTACAAGATTATTGAATTTTTAGTTTTTGAACAGTGTAAATGGAGTCGAGATTATTTTCTCGAACTCGAAAGTCTGGTTTAGGGAAACTGGAAACATTTGGCATTTCTCCACCGGCCACGGAGGATCTAATCCGTATTTGTTCAAGATGTCGGTTTTATACCCATGTTTTAGTTTTACTTTGATATTTTTGTATGAGATATTTAGTGAGACACGGTTTAAAGAAAATATACTTTATACTTTATATCATACAATTATACTTTAACGGTTGCTAACTTAATAGTCCAGTCAAATGGTGCATAAAAAGAGGTCAAAGTGGAAAGTTTTGGTGTAATTGTTGTTAGTCCCTTATATGAAGTTTTTTGGGGTGCTGAACACGAATCTGAAGTTGTCCAACAAAATTTCCCTCGGCAAATATGAGAAATCATCGAAAAACTACAAAAAAAAATGTTTTTTATTGGTTTTCAGCTTATAACTTGCAAAGCAATCTACTCACGCAAAAAGTAGTCTAGTAGTAAAATAAAAAGGAGAAAATAATCTACATTTTATGTCTATAACTTTTATTTGTACGTCGTATGGCTTTCACGCAAATGGGAGTTGAAATATTGGGAAGATGTGGCGGGTGGAGGGAACAGGATGAAGGGTAAACGGTTGGTGGAAAGACTGCGCTGGCAGTTAATTTTATGTTTTTGGGTGTGCTGAACACGAATCTAAAGTTGTCCAACAAAAATTTTACACCCAAATATGAGAAATCATCATAAAACCACTTTTTACTTTTATTTTTTTAGTGGATTTCGCCTTATAACTTACAAAGCAAGCTATTTACGCAAAAAGTGGAAGAGTAGTAAAATAAAGAGGAGAAAATAACCTACAAATTATTTCTTTACCATTTTTTTGTAAGTCGAATGGTTTATATGCAAAAGAGGGGTTGAAATAACCGGGAAATCAGTAATTTTTGAAAAATAGCAACAAAAATAATAGAACCTGTGTCTAAGAGCTCGCATTAGTACTTAAATACATATAAATTGTTCAGAAATTCGCTATATATTATTTTAAGAATAAGGTTTGTTGCTATTTTTCAAAAATTATTGATTTCCCGGTTATTTCAACCCCTCTTTTGCATATAAACCATTCGACTTACAAAAAAATGGTAAAGAAATAATTTGTAGGTTATTTTCTCCTCTTTATTTTACTACTCTTCCACTTTTTGCGTAAATAGCTTGCTTTGTAAGTTATAAGGCGAAATCCACTAAAAAAATAAAAGTAAAAAGTGGTTTTATGATGATTTCTCATATTTGGGTGTAAAATTTTTGTTGGACAACTTTAGATTCGTGTTCAGCACACCCAAAAACATAAAATTAACTGCCAGCGCAGTCTTTCCACCAACCGTTTACCCTTCATCCTGTTCCCTCCACCCGCCACATCTTCCCAATATTTCAACTCCCATTTGCGTGAAAACCATACGACGTACAAATAAAAGTTATAGACATAAAATGTAGATTATTTTCTCCTTTTTATTTTACTACTAGACTACTTTTTGCGTGAGTAGATTGCTTTGCAAGTTATAAGCTGAAAACCAATAAAAAACATTTTTTTTTGTAGTTTTTCGATGATTTCTCATATTTGCCGAGGGAAATTTTGTTGGACAACTTCAGATTCGTGTTCAGCACCCCAAAAAACATAAAATAAGCCACTAACAACAATTACACCAAAACTTTCCACTTCAAACTACCATTTGACTGGACTATAAATTTAATTTGATATTTTTGTCAATGAGCTAGGTTAGGACCGATAATTAAATCGTTTGCCGGCTATTTCGTAAACCTTTGAAATTTTGTTCTTATACTTTTTAAAACGGTCGAAATCGGTTTTCCAATTTTGAAGATTGTTGAAATAAATATCTTACGAATCCTGCACACTGAAGGCAAAAAAAGCAATATTTGAAACGCTCAATACAAGATTTGTTTTTGAAAAATTGAACACCATCCACAAAGTGTTATAAGTTTTTATAATCTACTCTTCAATACCTTTTAGTCCAGGAAATAGCGTGCAAAAAAAAAAAATATATGTGTGAGGCTCTCACGCATTAGAAGTGAAACTTAAGTTCTAGAATGCATTGCTCTCTTTCATTTTTTGACAAATTTATTATTTCAGGATTAAGAAATGGTTTTGGGAAATTTAATTAAAAAAATATTGCTACGCTAAGGCTACCACGTTTATTCCAATAAAAATAAATGTTAATGTTGATTTGCTGTTCTTTAAATAGATACAATAAAATTAATCTATAAAAATGTTACACTTAGGCGAGTCTCGAATAGCAAACTTCGTTGCACGATGCAACTATATGAAAAAATTCACTCCACCGCTGCCAAAGAAGTTTCACTTCAAAAAGTGTCTGACTAACATCAAGCTAGAATTTTCTATACAAGTCAATCTTTTAGCGCCTTTTAAGAATATGTGGTCGGCTAAATTCGTCTGAGGGACATAGCTTGGCAGTAGGCATTTGTAAAAAACAAAATGGCGGAGAGCGGCCATGTTCCGCCAATTATGGTGGACAGTATGATTTTCATGATCCTGAGTACAGAATTAGTTTGTGGACCAAAAATCAAGTCGATGCTATTTTCACACTTGATAGGTTAGTTATTCAAGTATTACTAAAAATCAACGTGGTCACCTGTCGAAGGACAAACTAACATCAACTTGATTTTCGGTCTACTAACTAAATTTTACATACGTAAAAAGTTGTTAAATTTCAGTAATCGATTCAGAATGGTCTAAAACGGATTTCCATGGAGAACATTTTCAAAACTTCGCATTACAAAATTTGTGAAGCCATTGCAATAACATTATTTTCTTCGAAAATTCGCTAACATACATACATTGACTATTGTATAATTTATACAGGGTGTGGCAAAAGTTCGGCAACGGCTAATTATCTCCGTTAATAATTGTGATATCAAACTGCGGTTTGTTGCAATCTTCATCATGCATAAAAATCTACTTTTATTGGTGGGTACCCATTTTCCCGCCATTTTGGTTGCCGCCATATTGGATTCAACTTTAAAATTTAAAATTGGAAATTGGAACTCCTATACTGTGATACATATTTGGAAAGGTCTTGAAAAAAGAAAACATTTGCCGAGAACCAGAGCTTGGGTGGAGCAGAAGATGTTGGGGCACAAGTTGGAGGAAGGCGCTACGGGAGGCCCTGGTGGCTGCCTGGGTCGGAAAAAAATAAGGGCTTACCAGGCAGTTATAAGGTAAACCGAGGAGAAGACACTGTAGGTATTTCGACCCCGACGCCCGATCGGGGGTGTCGCTAAAATTCAAAAACCGAACAAATTTTCAAATTTTAGGCGCCGCCCCCGTTTAGATGCGTCTGAGTTAAAATTCCTACAGTCTCTTCTCGTCGCGGTTTACCTTACAGTTATATTAACACTGGGGGCCCGGTACGCCCATTTTTTTCCGACCCGGGCAGCCATCAGGGCCTCCCGTAGCGCCTTTCTCCAATTTGTGCCCCAACATCTTCTGCCCCACCCGGCCAAAGCAAAGGTTTTAGGGATAAAATTCAAGAGTAAATTTGTCTTATTTTTTAGGATAAAAAATTAAAGTTCAACGTTTTTTTTTTTTTTTCAAACTATTATTTTTATTATTATGTATTTGGTTGCTATAGCAACCATTATTTATATTATTAAAGAAGCAACTTCTTCGTAACTTCTTACTTTATCTAAGTAGAGAGTATCATAAGTAGAGTAATCCTTTATTGATCAGTCAAATACATAGCATTTCCAACATTAAAATGGCGGTTGATGAAAATGTCAAAATTGCCATTTTCAACGCTAGCTGGCTACTAAAATAAGGCTTTAAGAAAAAAAAAAAAAAAAAAAGAAAAGAATTAAATTACCCTATTTTAAACTCAAAAATCAAAATTAATTAAAAAAAAAAAAAATTAATTACATTTTGGTTGCGAAAGTAAAATGAATACGTGCGTTGCTATAGCAACCAAATAAAAATTTGGAAAAAATAGTGTTTATTTATTTATTTTTTTACCCTAAAATAAGACAAATTTACTCTTAAATTTTTGCCCTAAAACCTATACTTTGGCCGTAATTAATCATCAAAAATGTAAAATTTCTAATTTCAACAGGCCGCCATTTTGAAAACGGTAAAAGATAACAAGCTATGGTTTGCGGCAAATGTTTTCTTTTTTCAAGACCTTTCCAAAAATGTGTCACAGTATAGGGGTTCCAATTTGAAATTTTAAAGTTAAATCCAATATGGTGGCAACCAAAATGGCGGGAAAATGGGTACCCACTAATAAAAGTAGATTTTTATGCATGATGTAGATTGCAACTAACCGGAGTTTGATATCTCAATTATTAACGGAGATAATTAGCCGTTGCCGAACTTTTGCCACATCCTGTATAGTTTGAGGATGCAGGACCTTCTTGGGCGAAGGCTAGTATTGAATAAAAATAAGTGACTGCACTGGAAATCGAATGACATCAAAATTTTATGAAACCATTCGTCCATTAATAAGACAAAAACTCATGTCTTACACAAATTAACAGACTACTGTATAATTTATATAGTTTGAGGATGCAGGACCTTAAAATTTAAATTTAATTAATGTATGATACATTAATTAAATTTAAATTTGAAGGTCCTGCATCCTCAAACTATATAAATTATACAATAGTCTGTTAATTAGTGCAACACATAAGTTTTTGTCTTATTAATGGACGAATGGTTTTATAAAATGTTGATGTCATTCGATTTCCAGTGCAGTCACTTATTTTTATTCAATACTAGCCTTCGCCCAACGCTTGCGGCATGGGGCTTATGCTAGTTATTAGTGGCTATGTTTCCTATTATCATGCAGGCCTAGCAATTAACTTTGAAATGCCTAAATAGTTTTGTTTCCAAAGCTTTTTAGGATAGAATCAGGATTATTATTATACATCATTCATTCCATTACCAATGATAATAAAATACCCTCTAAATCGTAGTTTGGAGTTTATATATATGTCTACTAGCTGGATACTCGTGCTTCGCTACGGAGTGTTTTTATATTTGATAAGTTTATAAACTACCAGGAAAGCATACAAATTATTTTACTATTCGAGAATATCTAGATTCTATCCCTCCTACTTATACCCCCCACCTCTTTGATAATTTAATTTGCAAATATCCTAAATTTATCCCCCTCCTAAATGAAAATATGATAAAACTGTAGGTACATAACAACAATTACTGTACTCTTAAAGAGCATTTCAACGATATGCATCATGAAGATGAAGGGTATTTATTACTTGTACCCCGTACCCCTTTGAAAAAGTTATAGTTCGAAAATTCGTGGACAGTTACCTTCCCCTTGCTTTGAAGGTCAAGTGTGCAAATTTTCA
>KZ652254.1:182896-203323 GCA_001010745.2 Gerris buenoi
TGTCCCTTAGACCAGGGGACCAACAAAACAACACTCTTTTTTTTCATTTAAGCTGGAGAAGGTTGGCCACGCTTTAGTAACTATTCAAAGCCCGCTCACAAACGTCAAGAAAACAAGCCCTGCCATTGGTTATTGTTTACGTTTCACTCTGACGTCATTTTTTTCAACTCGCCCGTCATGATATAATAAACATTATTTTTAGCATATTTCAAGCTAAAATAAGATAAAACACACAAAAAAATATTACAATAAACTAAACTGACTATCAATAATTATAATTAAATAAACAATTAAATTATAAAACCGAAGGCAAATAATTTTAGAGTTATGACGTCACAAATTACAAAAATGAATTTTTAGAACGTGGATAAGGTTCACAACCATAGTTGGTTTCAATGTTATCAGTGACACTCCTTCTATAATATATAGGGTTACTCTTTTACTTTGTTACCCACCCTAAAGTGGGTAACAATGTAAATTAGGTCGGATGTGGCAAGATTTTACTTGGTTACCCAACGTTTGTTTACATTATTGTGTTTGACATTTTTTAAAATTAATTGACAATCTTAAATGGGAAATGTTCAAATATATCCTTGGGACAAAGGAACATCACACTTCTGTAAATAGAAATGACAATATCCGTTAGTCTAACTATCTAGTACGGCAAAGTAACCTTTAATCCAATAAATTTTGAACAAAAGAATAGTTCACTTGGATTTAATAATAAATAAAAAAATAAATAAATAAATGGTGGGTAACAAAGTAAAAGAGTGCCGTAAAGAAGTTGTATTTTCAATTTTGCAGTATTTTAGATTATACTGGGATGTGATAAGAAAAAGTTATATTGGCGGGAGATTTGGTTTAAGTTTACTATAGCCAAATAATATTTGTTCAAGTCTTTAGCGTCGGTTTTATAATTATGTATTTGAATCTTTTTATAATATGTAATTGTATTGTAAATTATGTATTTGATCTGACATGGCTATAATATATGTGGATTGTAAATGTTTTCTTTTAGATTCATTTACTTCCATACCTAGAACTTTAATATTATTACTGAACTTCATTCTTCATGTAGACTCGATGAGTGTGTTGAGTGCTACGAGAGACTTCGACTCTGCAGATAATGGCGTTTAGCCGAAACCGGTCCAGTGATCTCCAGATCAAGCAAGTATCAACGGTAGGGATATCCTCATTCGATAACTTACGAACTTGCTGTAGCAACTTGCAATTTGACTTTATTATTACTGTCTATTTGGTGGTTTTCACTAGCTGTATGATTAGCTAGGGTCGTTTTTCCATTTTTTGCTTGTATGTCATACATCATCATACATAATATGCTGTTTTAGTCGGCTATCTAACTTTTGCATGGTTTCACCGATGTATACTTATATCTCTCTCTCTTTGTATGAAAGGAAGGGATTAGGGAAGATTGAAAGACGGGAAGTGGTTCGAAATTAGGGTAACGGAAACGGGGGATGAAACAAAGCAAAGTAATATAAGACCAGTAAAAAGAATAAGTAAGTATAATAAAGCAAATTACTAATATTCTTTAAGTATTATTTGTTAAAAATACAGAATACAGTTAACACGTGAAAACATTTTGAGTGGATCTAACATAAAACATGACTTTACGTGGTAACTATTTTTAAAATTCATATTTCAAATTTTTTTTTTTTATTATTTTGACTTGAAAAACAAAACCAGCATCGACACCATCTTGTTTCCATCATAAAAATTGTTTTTATAGCCCTGGAAACAATCACGCGAAAAGAAAGAGAAGAGGAAAGTCGAAGCTTTAAAAACAAATAAGTTTAACGAGTTACATGCAACAGAAAAATTTTAAAATTAAAAACAGAACTGTTAAAAATGTGTTTTTCTTTAAACATCGACAACTATCGTAGAAGTAGAAACTAAATCACTTTCTGTCCCTCAGCCTTGTGTAGTGAAATACAACATTATAATATAATAAATTATGGGGAAATTTCAAAATATATTCTTTTTTTTAACAATACAAAAAAACGACAATTATTATAAAAGTTCAAAATTAGTTATTTCTACCGATATTTAGAAGAACTTACTCAAACTGAAAAAAAAACTAAGAGTAAACTTGATCAGTATATTGCCAATAAATAGCTTTATCTGTAATAGAAACTTACTCACGTAATATTGTGACGCATTGAGCATCATCAGTTGACTGCTTTGTCTGAACATCAATAGACATTAAAACATTTGCAAAACTTTTCGTGCAAATTTTTCCGTATAGCACAAATATTTAATTTTTAAGATCTTAATAAGGCCGAAGGCAACTGACTCATTTTTTGAAAAAATAAATGACGAGTTTCTCGAGACATTATTTTTGGGACGGTGTAAAAACTTATCTGCACGGAATCATGATTTTGTTGCGGCATCTATTTTATCGGTTTAACCTTGATAAACCATAACCATCTGTTGTCGACCATCGTCCAGAGAACTCAGTAAACATTTCGCACCAGTACAAGTACAAACAGGGCTCAATATGAGGCGGAACGGCGTTCCGGGACCTCTCTCTCTCTGATAAATTAAAAAAAAATGATCGGCACTAAGATTTGCACTAAAAGTGTGGGTTTATGTCTAAAACTGCTTCAAATGCTGTTTTTCAACGTTTATTTTTGAAATTTTTCCCGGAGACGACCCCCGGACCCCCCTTCTATAGGAACGTCAATCTAGAACCGATAAGCTAAAAGAAAGTCTTTTTTAGTTTGGTACCATCATCTGACATCCCTCAATTTAGAGTATAAAGCCAAAGCCCAGGTATTTTGTGGGCGAATTTTGAACAATCGATATTTTAAAATGTAACAGAACTTAAAAGATGCTTACCAGATGATAATTTGGAAATAAATGAGTGATTCTGAAAGGTTGTCTTATGCTCTTTAAAATTGAACCTTGGCTTAATTTCTCTATCTCATTTAGTTTTTTGAGATATTAGACATTTTTTGAAAATTTTCGTGAAGAACTTTAAAAAAACAGAAATGAATCAGTATCTCGAGAACTATTGAGATATGGGCAAATGCTTACTCGATTTTTTTGTTGCATTTGACCCATAGAATCCGCAGTTTCTTTATGACATTTTATCGCGGGTCACCCTGCATAGTGTATCAATTTAAGTTTCATTTGGAGTAAAAAACTTGGTACGAGCTTATAATATATTCAGAAAAATCATAATAAATAATATGATCGAGAAATGAATTTTAGCTCTGAATTCAAATTTATTGACGTAACTCCCAAAAATACTCTGAAAAAACGTGAAACCAAATTATTTTTGAAAAGGCTCCGACGATTTAGATTTACGGCTTATAAAATGTAGTCCATTTAAATAAGAAACTAATAAGTCCATTTATAAGTATTTTATAGTAATTTATAATTATTAAGTAATAAGTCTATTTAAATAAGAATGTAGATTATAGTTATAATTATAAGCCATATTCCAGAGAAACATCTAATTTTCGAGGTATTTATAAAAAATAAATCTGATTCTGTTGAAAATCGAAAATATATATTTGACGAATCAATCAAAAGATATTATGGGATTTACGTCCTTTATCAATATACATTTGAGTGTAATATATGTTTGATTTTTTACAGTTGGCTACTCTAAAAAAAAAAAAAAAAAAAAACCCTGTATTACATTCTTACCAAATTACTCTTCTCACTTCAAAAAATAATTCTAAAAATCCCTCCATCAAAAAAGAATTACAGCTCTACAAACTAACTACTCTGTAAACTAACCTACTTATTACTAACTACATAAAGAATCATTTAAAATAACATCAAGTTCAAATGAAAAGGATATAAATTATGACTGGTACAGCCTGAGCAACTTTNTCCTCGCCGGGGGGGAAGTTATTTTTATGATAAAATTATCATTAATAAATTATCATTATAATTATTAAGTAACTATAATCTCGTAATATGAGAATGTTTGACCGATTTTTTAAGAATTAATTAGGCGTGGCGTTTGATTTTTTTTTTTTTTTCTCCATGAAGCCAATATGGATAAATTGGCATTTCTTTAGATTGTTACTCCCCTTATAAAGAAAACAGAGAGGAGTATCAATCTAAAGAAGGTGTACGAGATGTTCTTCTTTAGACTGTTACTCCCCTTATAAAAAAAAAAAAAAAACCTTATAAAATTGAGCAGCACTGAGTCAGCTGTTTACAACACATTTAAAATTAAAAAAAAAAACATTAGGAAAATTCAATATTAGGCAGGTAGGAAGTCTATGGAGGAAAAATTGGCAAGTGATATACGGGGCAAAAAGTTATGTTCGTATGTGTTTGTTTTAATAAACAATGTGTATGTTTTAATAAACAAAACGCAATATTGAGTTTATTAAACATATCATTAGAGAAACGTTTTTTTGATGGATGGTAAGGTGTAATAAGTTGTTACTAAGCCATTATTTCATTTGTTTAGACGTTTCGACTCTTAGAAGAGTCATCCTCAGTATATTTATTCTATAACAAATTGTCAATACAACATTTTTTAGAAAACTGCTTTCTTGGCATTCATATTCATAATAATAATTACATAAATCATTACTCTTATACAAATTCCTATATCTTTTTTGCTTATTTCTGCAATTACAGTGGAATTTTGCTATTAATTAAATTTACTTAATTACTTACAATTTTATGGTCACATCAAGTGTCATAACATCTTCCTCC
Source organism: Gerris buenoi (assembly GCA_001010745.2). Taxonomy (NCBI): domain Eukaryota; kingdom Metazoa; phylum Arthropoda; class Insecta; order Hemiptera; family Gerridae; genus Gerris; species Gerris buenoi. Next base: position 187,604 of record KZ652254.1, read on the forward strand.
GTGGGAGGGCGTCTTTAGTTTTTGTTAAAATTTTTTAAGTTTAAAAATTTTATAATTTAAGTCAGTAATTGATATAAAACAAATTCACATGATAAAAATATATAAATAACATAAACACAACATATGAACAATTCAACAGAAATTCAAACTTCCAAGGTATTTGTAGTATTTTACATAAATATTTTCATTGAGATATTATGTTGCTTAAATTTTAGTTCCTGGAAAAACTGATCTTTTATATATAGGAGGAATGAGTACAATTTGTCTATTTTCAGTCTATCATTAAATTAATATAGTCCATCATGATACATTTTACAATTAATTACTTAAATATTACAGTTTGTTACAGTTTAAATCAATTTTTTGACAATAGTTTCCACCGCCGTCTCCCAGGTAGCGCTTCAATCAACTATAGACTACTCTAATTGGTTTATTACTGGGAGGTTCATCCACTCTCTCCCAGGCAGCGCTACTATCTGATTTAATACTAAATATTTATAATATTTTATACATTTATAATTCTGACTTATTTGATATTAATGGTTATTATTATAATTTTAATTATTACGTTATTATTATTATTTATATATAGTAATTTATAATAATTCTAAATATTTATTATCAATTTTATTATTATATATTATCAATTTATTATTAATTTTGATAGATCATTTTATTATTGATTAATTATTATTTATTTCGCATTCATTTTATTATATTATTATTATTATTTAATACTAATTACTCTTTTCTATTAATATTTAATTTATCTTTAACACTTTTTTGAATTTTTTCATCGATAATCTTCTTTTAACGCTTTATTTTTATTTTCTCACTATTCTATAGGAATATGATTAGGTTTATTTAGTCTTTATTTTATATTTAATTAGATTAATACTATCTTATACAATTATTGCGACTTATTTAATTTAAAAGTTTTTGATTTATTATAATTGATTTATTTATTAATTTATAATTATTTTTATATAGTATTTCTTAAATCTAATTGTTATACATTTTTATTCCCGATTTTAATTTTCCCGATCATTTAATTAATTATTACTTTATTTATTATTTTATTTTATCTTATTATTTTTATTTTTATAATATATTTTATATTGTTATTGAATTCTTACTCATTAATACTTGGTTTATCTTTAAAATTTTGAAAGATTAAGTTATAATTTTTATTGATATTACTGGAATCTGTTTTGTGATTTACTGATTTGTTATTATTCTTATATATATGGAACGCTTCTAGGATTCTTCTTTTCCTCGTATTTTGTTCATATCCTAAAATTTTTGTTTCATCAAAAGAAAAGGAGTGTCCTGTATTGAAAGAGTGCAATGAGAGACCTGTTTTTTGGCTTTTTATTCTAACATCATTGGTGTGATGGTATAATCTAGTTTTTAATTTTTGTGAGGTTTCTCCTATATATGCTTTGTCGCAATTTTGACAATCAATTTTATATATTAACCCGGATCTATTCTCAGTGGTGATTTTGTCTTTCATATTATTGTATTGGTTCATTAGTTTATCTATTGGTTTGTACGCAAACTTAACTTCTTCACAGTCATATTGTTTGAGTGTTTTTTGAATTTTTTCGGATAGTCCTTTAATATATGTGAGGCTAGAATACTTAATCCTAATATCATTATTATTTTCCAATGTTGTTTCTGGTTGTTTATTTTTAATTTTATCTAATTGTTTGTGCCATCCCACGGAGGAAGATGTTATGACACTTGATGTGACCATAAAATTAATGTAAAATGTATCATGATGGACTATATTAATTTAATGATAGACTGAAAATAGACAAATTGTACTTATTCCTCCTATATATAAAAAATTAGTTTTTCCAGGAACTAAAATTTAAGCAACATAAAATCTCAATGAAAATATTTATGTAAAATACTAAAAATACCTTGGAAGTTTGAATTTCTGTTGAATTGTTCATTTGTTCTGTTTATGTTATTTATATCTTTTTATCATGTGAATTTGTTTTATATCAATTACTGACTTAAATTATAAAAATTTTAAACTTAAAAAAATTTCAACTAAAACTAAAGACGCCCTCCCACGGAGGAAGATGTTATGACACTTGATGTGACCATAAAATTGTAAGTAATTAAGTAAATTTAATTAATCAAAAAAGATATAGGAATTTGTATAAGAGTAATGGTTTATGTAATTATTATTATGAATATGAATGCCAAGAAAGCAGTTTTCTAAAAAATGTTGTATTGACAATTTGTTATAGAATAAATAGACTGAGGATGACTCTTCTAAGAGTCGAAACGTCTCAACAAATGAAATAATGGCTTAGTAACAACTTATTACACCTTACCATCCATCAAAAAAACGTTTCTTATATAAGAAAATAGGGTGTACACTTAAATTAATATTAATTTAACTCATTTAAACATATCATTTTAATTTTATCGTTCTCACTTCATCTGCCTCCGAAGACCAAAAGAGAGGGGTAGGGGGTTAATTTTGTAAGTTGAAGGGGCGCATTTCGCATTTTCTTAGTTGTTTAGATTTTTGTCTCTGGGCGTGGCGCCCTTTCTAAGCCGGCGCCTGGAGCAGGTTGCTCCAACTGTCCACGGTAGTTACGCCACTGACCATCAATCAATAAATTGCGTAAAAATTTCGATTAAGCTCCGAGCATCGTGAATATGTCTACCCTTTCTTGTTAACTAACATTATATCCCTCAAGCTTTATCCGACAATATTCTTTATTCCCCAAAATTCCAAGGAACGAATTGCGTAAAAATAATGGACTTTTGAGTCTTTTAATACACATTTCCCTCTTAGTCCAGGAGATAGCGTGCAAAAAAATGTCTGACTAACATCAAGCTAGAAATTTGTATACAAATCAATCTTTTAGCGCCTTTTAAGAATATGTGGTCGGCTAAGTTCGTCTGCGGGACATAGCTTGGCAGTAGGCGTTTGAAAAAAACAAACCGGCGGAGAGCGGCCATGTCCCGCCAATTATGGTGGACAGTATGATTTTCGTGATCCTGAGTACAGAATTAGTTAGTAGACCAAAAATCAAGTCGATGTTATTTTCACACTTGATAGGTTAGCTATTCAAATAATACTAAAAATCAACGTTGTCACCTGTCAAGAGATAAACTAACATCAACTTCATTTTCAGTCTACTAACTAATTCTGTACTCAGGATCATGAAAATCACATTGTCCACCAGCCTTGGTGAGACATGGCCGCTCTCCGCCGGTTTGTTTTTTCAAACGCCTACTGCCAAGCTATGTCCCGCAGACGAACTTAGCCGACCACATATTCTTAAAAGGCGTTAAAAGATTGACTTGTATACAAAATTCTAGCTTGATGTTAGTCAGACACTTTTTTGCACGCTATCTCCTGAACTATCTTTAATATCGTGCTCACCGTGAAGAAGCAGTAGGTAGTTGTGTGTTTAAATAGTCGCTGCGTGTGGCTTGTAAATCTGATCGATGTATTAACTTAAATATACCTAAGTCTATTAAAATAATATGTAACGGCGGTGTTCTAAAGATATTGCAAGTAATAATTAACTAATTATGCCTGGTAATTACCAGACGCGTGATGATTTTGGCTGTGGTCATCGATATGACGTAGCCAATAGACACATAAACTATAACTTATATTTATAAAGAGTTAAGATGACTCACCACGAGATGGTTGTGGATAAATAGCGGCTTGGCTTCCTTGACTAAGTCTGGCTCGAGTCCAACCTGACCAATCCAAACAGCTGGCATCGCCTCTAAGCCTTAACTAGCCAATTTCACCTGATTTACTTTAATTTTCCTTATCTAGTCTACCCATTGATAGATCAATCTTAACTGATAAGACTCTCAGTAGATTTAAACACAGATCAAATAAAAACAACTTTGATAAGCAGTGGCTCAAAAATAAGCTTGTTACAACTAATGACCAATTAGCTCTTCTCCATATACATATATTGGCGAACTAAGAGTTTTTTATGAATATTACAAAACCAAGAGTTATTCAGTTAGCAAACAGAAAGCTTTAAAGAGAAGGTCAGAAATAAACAAAGAGCTTTACAACAAATATCTAGACAAACAAAGAGACACATAACTTCGCTTATAATGATACTAGAAAACAAATAACATTACTTATAATATTACTAAACAAATAACTTTGCTTATAATGTTACAAGAAAACAAAGAACTTTGCTTACATTATAATTTTACTAGAAAGCAAAGATCTTTGCTTATAATGTCACTAGAAAACAAAGATCTTTGCTTATAATATTATTAAAAAACAAATAACTTTGCTTATAATATTATTATAAAACAAATAACTTTGCTTATAATGTTACTAGAAAACAAAGAAGTTTGCTTATAATGTTACTAGAAAACAAAGAACTTTGCTTATAATGTTACTAGAAAACAAAGAGCTTTGCTTACATTATAATATTACTAGAAACCAAAGAGCTTTGCTTATAATATTACTAGAAAGCAAAGAACTGCTTATAATATTACTAGAAAACAAAAAACTTTGCTTATAATGTTACTAGATAACAAAGAACTTTGCTTATATTATAATATTACCAGAAACCAAAGAGCTTTGCTTATAATATTACTAGAAAGCAAAGAACTGCTTATAATATTGCTATAAAACAAAAAACTTTGCTTATAATGTTACTAGAAAACAAAGAGCTTTGCTTACATTATAATATTACTAGAAAGCAAAGAGCTTTGCTTATAATATTACTTGAATCAAAGAACTCTGCTTATAGTATTACTAGAATCAAAGAACTTTGCTAATAATATTACTAGAAAACAAAGAACATTTAAAAAAATGATTAGCTTTCCTCAGATTATCATAGAAAAAGAACATACAGCTTTGCAGCGAATATCAACAAATCTAGCAAACGAAAGAGAATATATGTTTAAATTACATTTAATGTGAAATATTTGGACTTCTTCTAATAATAAAAAACTATTCACAAACAAGGATAAACGATATTTCAAAGATATAGCTTTGTGTAAAACAGAACTCATTTTAAATTTCACCTTTCTACAACTGAAAAACACACTAAACTAACTGATGTATTTGATGACAATTTTTCCCAACTAACTCGACAAAATAAATAAAATCTGTTAGATTGGAATCTGAATAATTTTTCCACCGAGATATCGGGAAAACTGGTCTATCTTAGTTGTTTAGTGAGAGACTCCGAGTTGACTCGTTTCTTTAGTTTCTTATCTTCTCTTGATTTAGAAATAAAGAAAAACATTTTCTTTATTTAACCTTGCGGATCTAAACTCAGTAGAATCGTGTTGTTATAGCAATATGTGTTCAATAACAACACACCACATAAACAAATAATCTATTATCAACATAGAAGTAATGTAATCGAGTTCATTCACACGTTCAATAACACTATTTAAGATATCGCAAAATATCATTTCGTTACTGCATTGCACCACGTTGTTTCTATTTTCTGTAATCTTTCGACCCCAAGGTGTAAACAATGTTTCTTGTATGTCTAGATCAATACATCAATAGTTATTTAGTATATATTATTATACCATAGGATAGTTAATCAATCACTTTACATATCTACTCAATGTTGCAGTGTTGCAACAAATGTCAATATAAATAAATCACGTCTGTGCGGGATTCGAACCACCACTGACTTTCATGCGGTTTGAAATTTCCTGTATATGCAAATTCCTCGGTCATTTATACCTTTATGAGCCCTTTGCCAGCCTTAGCTGTCCACGGGCTGATGCGTAACGGATTATAACACACATAAAAGTAATTACAAGCAAATAATAATTATAATTCATAGTAATTATGGAGCTAGTAGTAGTAGTAGTCTAGTACTTCCTACTAGAACGGGTAGGACGAACCACTTGTTCCAACCTTGCAATTAGGCCATCACTTAGATCTTTTTTACACCCCGTGGTGGAGAGTTCCAGTTACTTCACACATCATACATTTGTACTTTACCGAAGCGAGTATGGAGTGGTCACTACACTAGTTTTACAATTAGTATTGTTTTTTGACAGCGCGGGAAAATAGAGAAGGAGCCAATGAGAGCGCTGGATTTTGAATTTTTGAAGGTCGGGCCAACTAGGCAAATAAAAATGTCTCTAGTGGAGGGGCGCCGACATAAAGGGTAACCGTTCNAAATAGAGAAGGAGCCAATGAGAGCGCTGGATTTTGAATTTTTGAAGGTCGGGCCAACTAGGCAAATAAAAATGTCTCTAGTGGAGGGGCGCCGACATAAAGGGTAACCGTTCGAAGAGACTTTATAACCTCCACTCCACTGCTTGAATTCACTTTTATATTATTATTCACTTTTTATGTTATTTAAATATAATGCTAATGCACTAAATATGATACTGGTTTCTGAATTTTGTTTGTAACTACCCGTCATGTCAATTTGTTAAGTTATTCTGACAAAAGTAAGACTCAGACAGAAAATTAACGAACTCAGTAATCGTTATCGTTTTCCATGTTATATAACAATAATAGGGTTTATTGTTTATATACCGAAAAATAATAACTACTACTTTAACACTGTATTGATAGAGTAAAATGTAAACTTTGACTGAATTAACAAAGGTTCTTAAACTTCCTTTCATTACAATTCAAAATTCAAGTTAGATTATTCTGTTTAGTTTTAAGCCTACACTTTTCATAAAGTTTCATTATCGACATTAAATTTCTTGATTCTATAAAGGAAATTAACTCTAGCTTAATTAAATTTCAAAACATATTCGTATATAAGAAGTGAAAATCTAGTGGGAAAATCAGGTAAAAAGATCGCCATTTGTTGAACTAGTAAAATAACCTTCTTTTGTTGACAAACAAATTATGCATTTCCCTCTCTCCCACAGTCCTGGTGGCCTGAGGGATTTTATTTCTTCCCTCACATAGGTTGGTCAATCTGATTGTCAAAAAACAATACTAATTATAAAAATAGTGTAGTAAGCTATACAAGCGAGCGTCAAAGCGTGGGAGAAGAGTCCCCATAAGGGGTGTCCCACGCCCTGTACCTAACTAACTAACCGCAACCTACCAAATACCTTCACCTAACCAAATAACTTAAGGAACTAAATCCAAACAATAGAGCGTTGGAGAACCTTAGAGGTCTCTTAAACGAAGACCCTGTCCATCAATCTTTCCAGAATTGGACTGGTACAGATGTTGTCCAGGAGGTATCAGAGACATAGCGAAGGTAAACAGTGTTGACAATTCTTAGTCTAAATAGCACTGTACTGAGCGCAGAAAGTGAAGTTTTACTTCCAACACAAACTTCATGCTACAAATAATTCAAAGCATGTGTTTACCACTTGCTACAAATTCACCTAGGTGTACCAAGATCACGGAACTGTATGAACTACCCAGGATTGAATATATTCAACAATATTTAATAAATTCAGTAGAATCTTTTATTCTAATTGCGAAGGTCACAATAATTGTCTGATAAATAGTCCCCATAGTTGCCCAATTCAAAACAACTTGAAGCTTAAAGCCTCGTCCAGACTGCCAAACCGAACAGTGAAAACAAGCCCAGCATTGGTCCCTGCACATGCCCAGATTGAGATGCGCAGGCGCACTTTTGACAGAGCATGCGCAGAGACCAATGCTCGGCTCGTCTTCACTGTTCGGTTCGGCAGTTTGGACACGCCATAAATGTCAGATTAAAATAATTTTGTTCATGATATAACCTAATAGATTTCAAACAAACTTTACGCTAAACACAGAGTGATCTGTCACATTAATAAATACTACTCCATCCCACAATTTTATTTTATTTTATTTTACAGTGTGCTGTATATTATGTTTATATCTATTGTGATGAAAACTAGAAAAAAAGTTGCAAACCTGTGATCTCTAAAAAATAATTTGTAAATTATTTAAATTTTAAATTTATGAATAAAAATTGAATTTAACTTACCTGAGAAATGGGTACCCCACGACAAATTTGAATCGAACAATATATGAGTTAATTCTCCAAAAAAATGAGTTCCTAAGAGACTTTAAAATATGATACTTTGGACTGCATGTAAATACTTATTTATATACATGACATACTATATATTACTTGGATCGTATCGTGTTCACCTGAAACCATTCTCAGAACCAAAGCATATCTGGTTCGAATTACAGAGAGGTCACAAGTATTTCACACCGATGCTTACATCTAGTAAATGTGTAAATTGTTCATCTTTCTATCCTGTAAGTACTACTCACACTCGAGTAATAAAGATCTTTAATAAATATTGTTTTATTTTATTTGTAGATGGTCTGCTATAGTCTGTTAACAAAAGTTACAGTTCTCTTTGTTGAGCGCATTCTGATATCAAGCCCTCATGTGGCTACTGAGTCCGGGTCAGCGTCCGTCTTGTAACTCAGTAACTTGAGTCCTAAGAAATAATCAACCCACAGGCGAACCGTAAAATACATTGTATAACATTAGCATTTTTCGTTATATTATTGGAACGAAGTTCCTTATGACACGTTCTGGAGCCCGGGAGTGAATCCGAAAAAAACGACCAAAATCACCGACACAAAATCACCGTCACGCGGAATCCGTCACGAAATCTACCAATGGCGATAACTTGTGTAAAAGTTGACCGATTTAGTTGAAAATTGGTACACATGTTTATTTTACGTTTAAGTTCGTTGGACAACGTTATCCGCCCAAGCGTTCACGCGCGACGGTCGCGTAAACGTAAGCTTCAAATTTAAAATTGGAATTTTAGGACGGGGAAAAAATACTTACTTGATCTTTTTAACGAAACAAACAACTTTTATAAATATTTTTTTTTAGTAAAACAAACACCGACACTGCTATTAAGTGATAAAGATCGCTAAAATATTAAAGCGGACCAAAACGATTAAAATAAAGAAAACAATGTTTTTACCGATATCTTACGTTCTAACGGAACGATTTAAATGAAACTTTGGATATAAATATCACCTATAGTACAATTGAAACAAGCATGTAAAATTTCAACCTGATAAAAGCAGAAGTTTTTGTGAGTCAATGATTTATATTTTTTATTTTAATATTTAATTGGATTAATTTGCCGTCGGCGTCTGAGAGGACAGTTCTTTTTTGTTCTACAATCATCTGCTTTAACTATAAATTTATCATTAACTTTTTTCTCAATATACAACACATTATTTATTGAAAGACGCTCACTTCAAAGATAATAAAAAGCTTTTCATTTAATTTTGTCTTAACTCCGCTAGTAAAAATAGTTAGTTACTTATAATTCTGTCTTTTTTCTAACTCTACCAAGTATAAGTAGTTATAACTCTGATTTTATAATTTATATTATTTAATGAAAAGCGTAAGGAACTTCGATTCTATCGGGTTTCCCACGACACCACACGTATTTTTTCTTTATATAATATTTATTTGGAGTATTTTGCCGGCGAAATCTGAGGGGCCAGTTCTATTTCATCTCTACAACCATCTGCTTTAACTAAAAATTCACTATTAATTTTTTATAATACATCGATTGAGAATACAGATATAGAGCTAAGAGTATACAAGAATAATTAAGATACTACTTTTGACCCAGCAGAAAAACAATAGTGAGCAACCAAATGTTAATTTATATGTTTACTATAACATAATGAAGGTAAATTCTAATTCTATATGTAATAAACATACGTAAAGAGTTGGTAAAAACATATTTTCTTTAAACCGTGTCTCACTAAATATCTCATACAAACATACGTAAATAAATTACGTTAAAACTATTCGTCGTCAATAAGTGTCACGTGGTGCTTTATCACTTTGAGTGTTTTTTTGATAATTTTAAGTCTGCTTCCAGCGTTAATGCAAGTTCGCAATTATAGAAGAAATTACAAATAAGAATGAAAAATTGCAAAAAATGATTTAGGTAAATTACCTTCTAATCAAAATGCACAGATGTTTACCTTCATTTTAATTGTTTCTTTTACAATAAATAGATGTTTAGCTTCAATTTAATTATTTCCTTTACAATGACAAGATTCTCAGCTTAATTTTAATTGTTTTTCTTTTAAATGCTACGATTTATGTTTCATCATTAAAAGTTAGTCAGTTATCATTAAAAGTTTGATATTATGAATTTGAGAATTATAATTGATTTTTATGTATTTATTTACCATATATTTAAAATTAAAAATTATAATTGAAAGAGAAGCATTTAATAAATTAAAAATAAACGCTGGGCTAAAATTTAAGTTTGTCTGAGTTTTGTAAAACTTGCGTAACTTACTACTTATTACTTGGACGGCTTCGTCTCTGAACTTGAATCTACTTCTCTCTTATACCAACATATTACTTCTTCTCTTTTTATTTCAAATGTTAATTTATTTCTTTAAGGTATCACAAATATCTCTGATTTAATTATATATTTTAGTTCCGTGACCGGATTCTTAAATTTGACACATTTTCAATTGATTTACTGACTTGATTTTTTTGTTTAATAAAATAAATTATAATTCTTCTCAACGTATACTTTGTTTGTTGATTTTGTCGAGATTATTTTAAAATTTTCTTAATATAGGCTGTTAATTATTAATATTTTAAATTTGACATTTACTATACTTTGAGCCAATTAGTGTGGCGCCTTACTTTCTCGTGACCTTGTTGAGAAATTTATATCTAATTTATTTTATATTTTATTTTAAATCATGTAAACACTGCTTTCTATAAACAAACATGTATGTGACAGTAATAGTAAATAAGGTGTGTTGTTATTGTTTTTTTTTCCTCTTAAAATAAAATTGGCTTTCATTATTAGTTAAGGCTATACCGCCCTTTGAGGTTAGGAAAGACACTAAAATTACAATTATTCTGGTTCAAGCAAGATATCAAAATTCTAATCACAGGCTTCATTCCTAATTTTATTTCTGCACAATTTGAGCCCTATTTCAACTTTCTAAAATAAATAGTACAGGCGCCATTTCAATGCAACGGTAAAACTCGTTGTATTAAAATGGCTCCTGTACTATTTATCTTAGGAAGTTGAAATAGGGCTCAAATTGTGCAGAATTAAAATTAGAAATGAAGCCTGTGATTAGATTTTTGATACCTTGCTTAGAACCAGAATAATTGTAATTTTACTGTTTTTCCTAACCTCAAAGGGCGGTAGAGCCTTAACAATATAATTAATGTTTAATTATCAAGCAACTGATGGAACTGACCTATTATTGGATGTAACATGTCAGTATGTTATAATAGAATATTGGTTGTTTGGACCTGATTCGATTCCCAGTGGGTTTAAACTTATTTTATTTCAATAGGCGCAGATGCTTGAAATCAATACAAGACAATTTATGGGCTGCTTTCGACAAACTGTCTAAATTTCTTCAAAATTGAAAGAAAGTTCTTTAATATATATATATTATGTGTTAACTAAGAAGAAATTAGTGGACGGCTTGAAGAGAAAGCGATCGTCGCCGAGTGTTGAAATTAATATGGGGTAAACAATGGGCTAACAACGAACCATCATGTAAATTTCATTAAAATCTGGTGAGAAGTTAGAAGTTTTCGACCAAATTTTAAACTGTTACTATGAGCTTAATACTATAGAATCAGAAGACTAAAATAAAGTAAATTTTCAAGCAAAAATGTAGGAGTTTACTGAACATAAGTGAAATTTTTAAGTGAGGAAGATAATATCCGATAAATGACGTCCTTGTAGATTTCCACATTCACATTATTCACACGACCAAGATAATATCCGATAAATGACGTCCTTGTAGATTTCTACATTCACATTATTCACACGACCAAGATAATATCCGATATATGACGTCCTTGTAGATTTCCACATTCACATTATTCACACGACCAAGATAATATCCGATAAATGACGTCCTTGTAGATTTCCACATTCACATTATTCACACGACCAAGATAATATCCGATAAATGACGTCCTTGTAGATTTCCACATTCACATTATTCACACGACCAAGATGATATCCGATAAATGACGTCCTTGTAGATTTCCACATTCACATTATTCACACGACCAAGATAATATCCGATATATGACGTCCTTGTAGATTTCCACATTCACATAATTCACACGACCAAGAAAAATTTGACGCACGCGATCCATGAACACTTGTGCGAGCAGGGGCTCTATCCTGTTGGAACCATATGTGGACAGTTTTCATTTCGTTACCCTTTGATTAGGGGATGGAAAAATCGGATTTCCTGACGAGATGTAAGAGAATGTGATGCGCAACTTCGCCCAGCACCTCATTTATCTGACATTATCTTCCACATTTAAAAATTTGACTTATGTCCAGTAAACTTCCACATTTTTCTGGCTCAAAAGTATGGAAACCCCGGAATAACTCATCAGAAATGTATTTTTTTTTGAAAAAAGTTAAATACAAAAGTTTCAGGATTTTTCCTTAGCTATTAAATGGTGACCTTGGATTTGACCTTAACCTTGCCCTTCAAGGTCATTTGAAGGTCAACTGTGTTATTTAAAATGGGAACCCCCATTAATTTATTGCGGATTTGAAAAGAGCAGGAAATTTTACGTAAAATATGACCTTGACCATGGGTCGACCATATCCCTTACCAGAAATAAGACCAAGACCAGAAATTAGACCATTTTACGTAAAATTTCCTGCTCTTTTTAAATCCGTAATAAAAAATGGGGGTTCCCTTTTAAAATAACAAATATGACCTTCAAATGACCTTAAAGGGCCTTGTTAAGGTCAAATCCAAGGAAAAATCCTGTAATTTTAAGTTTCCAGTCAAGGCAAGTTTCAGTATCGTAACTTACAATTTTACGCTTAGATACGTCGGGACAACACCTCGGCTTGGTCCATTTCCTAATTTTCTCATTTATTTTGCTATAGTATAATGTTTCTGGTAATATGAATACCTAATTTCATTGTAATCGGTTCATTAGTTTGGGCTCCACGCGTCTTAACTAGGTCAAAACTAGTATTGACCAGATGTTACGATATAGGTATGAATTATATAGTTCTCATTAATCAAAATCGGTTTTGTTTAAACGTTTTGCCAGAACTTGTTGCCACTAGAAAATTCTAGTTGTAATTAACTTATTTCGGTTTTGCCGGATTCATAATATAATATACATTGAATATGGTAAAATCTGTTTCGTACTCCTGTAAAAGTAAAATTGTATGCTTGTCGTATGCTTTATCATTTTAGGCTGAGGACGTTGTATTGGGTGCATTTTTTTAAAAAAATCTATAATACACATTGTAAGAGAAGTTGTATTATAAGGGTTATATTTATCCTGATATTAATATTACTTTTTTACAAGCGGATTCTAATCCTTTTTTTCAGGGTTCAGTGCATTTGAACCTTTAGATGGTTTATTCCACCTTATAACTTCTATTATCCGGCCGAACCGTCCCATAGCCGTTTTTTGATTCAGGTACCAAGCAGGTGGGACACTAGAAGTGAAAACAAAATAGAATTTATAAAATCAGGTTTGTATCCTGACCCTTTACTCTTAGATATCTTCTAGATATTGTTTAGATTTTTATATCTTCTGGTTTTTTTTTTTTTATTTTTGGATTGAGCTGAAGAACGTTTAGGCAGGTTAGGTGTTTGGTTTACCAAGCAAAACAACTTAAAAGAGGCAGATATAGTGAAAACAATAAAAATGTTGTTCTAGCTTTGCACATCACTAGTAGTGCTGGAAGCGTATAGTGGTAGAAAAGTGAACTAATTTGACAGTTTCTCCGATGTAAACAAACAAGAAGGTAACCTGCAGGTTTCTTCTAAAGTCTGAAGAACCCTGCTAGAATCGTAGCTTATAATAAATACTCATCCCAACAAAAACAAGTGTAAATAAATAAGCCAAGTATCGCGTTAAAAGTAGTGAGATCATAGGTTTAGCCAAGTGTCCCACTGCCCGAGTAAGTTCCACTAGGTCTAATTTATCCAGTGCAAGAACATGATGTTTGTCTGTTCCTCTCTCTATTCTCTTTCCCAAATCACTCTACACGTTTAAATTTAAATACCTTTTCTGACTTGGCAAATTAACACCACAAACTTAATTCAAATAATAAATATTATTTTTTCATTTGAGCGTCGCAGCACGAGGATACGAATTTGTATACAAGACTGTATTTAATTTTAGCCTCTTTGGGGTGTGAATTTGCCAAGTCAGAAAAGGTATTTAAATTTAAACGTGTAGAGTGATTTGGGAAAGAGAATAGAGAGAGGAACAGACAAACATCATGTTCTTGCACTGGATAAATTAGACCTAGTGGAACTTAATCGGACAGTGGGAGACTTGGCTAAACCTATGATCTCACTACTTTTTACGCAAGACTTGGCTTATTTTTTTTACACTAGTGTTTTTGTTGGGATTTCACTTCTTTTTGTAAGTAATTTTCCATGGCCCCAAACAATTGTTCGTTTCCTATCTTTGTTCTTGTTTGATATTTCTTAGGTCTTTTTTCTTTCTTTGTTCTTGTAATCTTTCGTATAACTTCTTCGATCTGGAGTAAATATATTTGCACTTTAAGATAACAGTTAATCAATACTGTCAAATCAAACTAAACAAATGTTCTCAAAATCACTTTTCAATTTTAAAATTCTCTATAGTGGCGAAAGGATAATATAGGGGGGTCCAAATTGCCGTGAGTTGGTTCGAGTAAAGGATGATACGGCTGTGCTCGACTTGGCGGTGGCACTGCCGTGCCCCCAGATTTAATAAAAATAATAATATTCAAACGACAAAAACATTGCTGTAATAGGTAATTTGATTGGGTGAGGGACATAGAAGCTGGTACAGAAAGACCAGAGGACAGGCGTAGCTCTTGCTGGAGTCAATGTCACCGACAAGTTTCTATCCATTGAACTTAATTCTTCATTTCTTGTCGTTGGACCAGTTTTCAGCGGAATGCTGTATATTTGTTGTTTTATGAGTGTGTCAGGCATTAGACATCTAGGTCATATATTAATTATTAATTCGAACTCAAATTAACCGAGATATTGCCAGAAATATAAATTAGAAACTATTAAAATTCTTTTCCTTGCTTAACTTATTTATTGTTGCAGCTTTTGGAAGACCGGTTTTTTTCCATCAAGTAGATATAATTGAGATTCCTAACTTTGGACCAACAGTTTGAGAGTTTTTGCAATTTTTTTTTTTTTGTCATTCCAAAAAAGCGGAAAAGAGGAAGTTACGGAGCCAGTTAGAGAGGGTTGTCCACCCTACGTGGGGTTTTCAGCCTAGATATTAAAAATTAATTCATTTTTATCCGACTTTATATAATTAGTCTAGGAAAAATACGATTTGACCTGCGCAAAATTGTTTCACGAGCGATTCCAGCGATATTCAACTAAACTAACCCTGTTTTGTAACATATCCAAAATCAGACAAAATCCGATCATGGGAAAGCACCTAAAAATCGAATTAAAAATGGCGTTTTTTAATATTAAGGGTAATGAAAGCCTAGCCGTCCAATAAATGTTGGTTTATATATTTCAAACAATGTAGAAAAATACATTTTAAATGTGGTTATAAGTTTCAATTAATTTACTTTTATTATAGTTATAGGCTAGTCAAAATATGCATAAAAAATATCGAAATTCGCAAAGCGTGATGCAGTTCTAATTTTTTTATATGTTGTTCAGACCAGTTAGGGTAGTGTGATCCTAAGTTTGCAGCTTCGAAAAACCTATGCTTGCTGCGTAATACGTGAAAAACTGAAAAAAAA
>KZ652255.1:35116-51527 GCA_001010745.2 Gerris buenoi
ATTAATAGGCAGTATGCCAATAATCAAAAAATCAATATGTAATATTGAAGTATAAATAAATTTACAATTTAGACAAATAACAAATGGATGGTAACATCCAGAATAAGTAGGCAGTATGCCAATAAAGAAAATAAATATGTAATATTGATTGCAATATAAATAAATATTTGACACTAAATACATTGCTAGTTAGTTAAATAACAAATAGATGGTAACATCCATAATAAAGAGGCAGTATGCCAATAAAGTAAAAAACTCAATATGTAATATTGTAATAAATAAATAAATAAATTTGATATTTAGTCAAACACAAGACTAAATAAGCAATAATAAATAGATTAAAATCTATCATAGAATAATAATAAGTAGATAAAGAGATAGGCCGTTATTCTGCTGGAGTGTAACTTAGCAGGACTAATAAAAGGTTGTCCTTCACTGTAGAAACGGTGGAAGGTTTTCAACCTGCTGCCTACCCNCCCCTCCCCCTCACTGGTGATGGTGGCCCCCCCTACAAAAATTCATATGGGCGCCCATGCATATTCTTTTTGTACACTTCAAGACTTTTAAATTGATGTATAACATGCCATGGTAACTAAAAACTTTTTTTTAGTCACCCGCCATCTTGAAAATATTACATGTGTTATTTTAATAGTTTCACATTCTTATTCTACACTTCGAGACCTTTAAATTGATGTATAACATGTCATGGTAACTAAAAACTTTTTTTTTAGTCACCCGCAATATTGGCCGGGCCGCCATCTTGGAAATATTAAGTGTAGACACTCCAAAATGTGACCAGTTGCATCAAACACCGAGGTGCACCTGTGTGCCAAATTTTATGTTTCTAGCTATAGTAGTTTATGAATTGAAACAAGCCAACGGACAGACGGCACCAACGGACATACGGACAGACAGACGGACAGACAGACGGATAGACAGAGCCGTTATTATGTTTTCTTTTTGTACTTTGTACAGAAACCTAAAACTGAAGATGACCTTAGTCAGGGTCGAAACGTTTCTAGACTACATGTTTTAAATCATCGCTTTTCTTACACCTAAAATATCCATAATTTAAGAACGTGTTCTGTTCATAAACTTAAGGGTTTATTATTTAATTATTATAGAAATAATAAAGTATGACTTGAGAATGATCTTACAACATGAAACAGTCGAAATGTCACAATTCAAATAACAATTTGTTAATATTCACACCTTAAAGGGTCAATCACCTTAAGAATTCAATCAAACAAGGTGTCGAGTCCAACGCACTCTAAAGAATTTCTTTAATTAAAATTTGTCCTTTTATTTATTCTTAACTTTTATTTTCTATTGTACTTTGACATTAAAAGCTTAACTTATCAAGTTAAACACTTGGCTGTTAACGCCGTGTGAATAAGACTTCACCCCCCCCCCCCCCTACACAGACTTTACAAACTTTGTTCTAACCTCATTAACTTAAGATGCATTGCTTCATCCAAGGCTAAACTTTGACGTTTTATTTAAAACAATGATATTTAAAGTTTTATCATCTGTAAAATTTTATGTTGATGAGATAAAAAAAAAAGTTTAAAACCTCATCTTTGTAAAAAGATTGATAATTTAAAAATAAAAAAACCTTTTAACTTAATTCGTATTCTAATTCAGATAATCAAAAGAAAATATCTCTTGTAAAATGGGAGACATATCAGAAAGTAAATCCTTTAAGCTTTAGACGCCAGTGAACTTGTAGAGTTCTAATTTTCAGTAAATGCCTGTCAACTTGTAGAGTTCTAGCATTTAGTAGACGTACGTGAACTTGTAGAGTTCTAGCATTTATTAGATGCCAGTGAACTTGTAGAGTTCTAGCTTTTAGTAGACGTACGTGAACTTGTAGAGTTCTAGCATTTAGTAGATGCCAGTGAACTTGTAGAGTTCTAGCTTTTAGTAGACACCATTGAACTTGTAGATTTCTAGCTTTTAGTAGATGCCAGTGAACTTGCAGAGTTCTAGCTTTTAGTAGACGCCAGTGTAAAACTTTATATAAATTAAACGTTTGTATTTTCGTTTAATGTATTCATAGCACGCGTGTTTGGGCTGTATAGATAAATGCACATGTACAATGTACATTCATGAAGCTGCGGAAAAATCATTCTTCCTTTCTTGTGCACTTGCTCTGTGTTCCGTTCATGTTATAAAAAACAATCCAAATTCACTATCAAATATAAATCTTAGGCACGGTAGTGCCCCGGCTCCAGTCGAGCACATTCGTGCCATCCTTTACTGGAACCATCTCAAGGTATTTTGGATCCTTCATCCTTCTCTATTATCCTATTAAATATACTTAGATATGTAAACTAAATTTTAAGTTAGAGTTCATTGCAAACTGAACCAGAAATATATAAATTTCATACCTTTACCTATATTGGTTTATTAGATATATATTATTTTGTCACTGATATATAGACTGGCTGACTCATCATAATCCTAATGTACTTATAGCATTCTAAGTAACTTGAAATTTTGTATGAGTTAAGATGCGTAGATCCATTTAGGGTAATAATAAAAACGTGACTCATCTAGGCACCGTTTCGGCACTAACTGATTAGTGCCTAGCTAGTCTCTAGCCTGATAACTCATAATTAATAAAACACCTTAGACTGAATTAGGGAGCCAGCGTGGCCGAGGGTCTTAAGGTGCTCGCTCAGCTATCAATAAGTCGAGGCAACTCGAGGTCGTGGGTTCGATTCCGTGCCATGATACTCTGAATTGCATCACTGAATCACGGACGAAGCACTCTTCCCCCACTCTTTGATATGGTCCGATTGATGTGGGTCCGATCCGTGTCATGATGATGTGATTTGCATCCATGGTTTGAGGGTGGAGCAGGGCGAGGGACACCCCCTATGGGACACTCTTCCCCCACGCTTTGACGCACGCTTATATAGCTTACTAATGACAATGACCACATCATACTCGATTCGGTGGTACAATGTACAAATGTATGACGTATGAAGTAGCTGGCACTCTCCTACCACGGGGCGTAAAAAGGGCCTAATTGCAAGGTTCGAACAATTGGTTCGTCCTACCCGTTCTAGTAGGAAGTACTAGAAACTACTACAGGACTGAATTAATAGAAATTTTGTATATTGGTAAACTTTAATGTACAATTATAGGAAAAATAGAAATCCCGGCTAGGCAAAATTAATAAGAACAAATATAACTTAACTTGTGCAACTAGCGCTACCTAGAAGAGAACTTCAAAACTAAAATATTATTTTACTCTCATTAATAGAATTTTGGATTGTTTTAAGCAATTTTGATCACTTTAGTGATTAAAATAGTGATCGATAAAGTTAACCGTGATTAAATTAAGTGGCGTCTACTGTATATTGTTATACTAGACTATAGTAATAGTGTGATTGTTCCGATTTAGGGATATTTTCTTGAAGAATTTTATTCTCAAGAAAAATACTTGAACAAGTAAGAGAAAACAAATAGAAGATTTTTGGATGAATTTCCAGAGTCGTTTCATCAACGGGCAAACTTTAAATTTATTGTCATTTAAATAGAACGTTTTTCTAAAAAACCGTTAACAAAATCTGTCTCCTTAATTCAACATTTGTGGTGCCGTGACCAGGATTAAAGTTCAACATTTGCAATATATATATATTTTAAATATAGACGATAGATAAGATAGAGCAGAAGTGTATGTATGCAGGTAGATCCTTCCAGATGAGGGGAGGGGTGGGGGTCTACCCTGCCCAACTTTGGTCTCAAAAAGGACCCAATATATAAAATTGTGGTACCTACTTGAATGTAGTAGAGACTAAAACTTTGACTTGACGTTACTTCAGTGACTGATTACGAGGGTGGGTTAAGTCATCGGATTTAGCCGCTGGAAAAGCACAACCTGACATGGCCTGACTCGAGGAAAATACACAAACTATGGTAATCAGCTTTCCCTTTATCCTTTTCAAGAGAAAATCTGTCTAACTAATCAACCTAACCACTATCTAAACTTCCTCATGAGTTGTTCTAAGTCCTCCAACCATGAGAGCTTCGCACCCAACTAACCTCTCTATAGTACCCAGTCTTACCAATCAAAAAGAAGAAAACAAATAAGAAAAACTAATTTACGACTGCTCTAAATGAGCTTGGCAATATTTAATTTAGGACTTATTATCCTCAATATTTAATATAATTAGACTTTTAAACAAAAAAAACTTAAAAATAAATCTTAAGCCATCCTAAAAGGAATTAATAAATAAATCGTTCCCTAATTTTTGATTCTCACCAAATTTAAAAATAAGTAGTTAATAGAGTAGTAGTTGGTTCCTTGTATTGTTAAATTTAATTATTGCTGTTTGGTCTTAAGGAAAAATAATACGCTCCCTTCATCGACTAGAAGAGGGACAAAAGGAATAGTGTAGAAGTAGAGGACAGTACACAAGCAAGTAAAAAGAATGATGCAAGAATGTAAGAAGTAAACGGAAAGTAAAAAGTATACACACTAAGTTAAGTGTGTAATAAACGTTATCTAAATGCAGAGAAATTAAAGAGAATCAGACGATTCAATCAAATTCAAAAATGTTTTTCAATTTTAATTCAAAGATTTCAATGTGTGACACTATCAATGTCAAGTGTCACTCATTTTGTTTGGTATTGTTTTTTGGGATTCAGTTTTGTCAAATATAGTTTTTGAGTTAATGTTATAACTGCTTAATTTATAAAGTTATATAAGAACGCTACATTTGGTGGCAGCGGCTAGGAGAAAAAAGACAGATAATGCCGCCTAAGAAATCAGCAAGAAGAGAGAATAGGAAGTCTGACACGGATGATGATTTTGAAGATGTTTTGAAAAAACCGCTCGTGCTCCCGACAAATTTACTTCAGGTAATTGGAATGACTACTTGCAGTATTTTAATAGTGTTGCATCAATAAATTCATGGTCTGATAAAAGTAAAGCTAGGTTCCTGTCAGTTTGCTTGACAGGAGAGAGTTCCCAAATTTATTATAACATTCCAGAGCCGTCACGTACAAATTTTGATCATGTGTGTGGTATTTTGTCAAACAAATTATTACCGCCGGAACAGAGGGAAATAAGAAAGAGCGTTTTCCGTGCCCGAAAGCAGGAAAAGCTGGAGTCTCTGAGTCAGTTTGTAATGGCTTTAAGATCGCTTTACAGGGATGCTTATCCTGCTAGTTTAGATCCAATGCAGAGGGACGAAACTCTTAAGGATCAGTTTCTGGCTGGTATATATGACACTAATGTTAGGCTCCAGACATTATTGTCCCGACCTAAAACCTTAGATTCGGCGCTGGCCAGTGCCTTAGAGAT
Source organism: Gerris buenoi (assembly GCA_001010745.2). Classification (NCBI taxonomy): domain Eukaryota; kingdom Metazoa; phylum Arthropoda; class Insecta; order Hemiptera; family Gerridae; genus Gerris; species Gerris buenoi. Next base: position 40,434 of record KZ652255.1, read on the forward strand.
TGAAGTAGCGTATTCTCTTCATTCTGGACAGAAACCAATTGCCTCAAGACCAGAGGCAGTCGCGAGTGTAGACCAAACTCAGAAATTTTTACTTCAGCAATCTAGGCAGTTAGCTGAACTCACTAAAGCAGTCTCAATTTAGCTATGACTCTAAAAAGCGAGGGACCAAAGAAAAAGATCTCATGTTGGGAATGTGGGGGTCCTCATGTCAGAACAAGGTGTCCTAGTTTGAAGAAACATGAGGGAAACTAAAAAAGGCCAACTATGGGGCCAATTGTTGGCTGGTAATGAAACTATGGTCCCAGTCGTGAAGGCAGAAGAAAGTGTAAATAATAACTACATCGACATCAGTATAAGGGGTGTGCAAACTAGGGCTCTAGTAGATTCAGGAGCATGTAGCACACTGATGAGTACAGAATATGCACGCAAAACCGGAACTAGAGAAGAAAAATGTTGTTTAAAATTGTTGCAATATATAAAATTGTCAGCAATATGGCCACTCTAAAAATCTTCAGAAGAGACTAAGAAAGAATACCAACACTGCTCCAACATCTATGAAAAATAAAAATGTCCACGTCACACCAACACCAGCTCCAACCAGCGCTCAGCTAAACCAACCAAATCCATCCTTACCAACAACATCAATCAACCAACACACATCAATTAAAGACCAACCGAATACAATTGTATCAGGCCTTAGTTATGCTGCTGCTACTTCAGGCTCATCTACTCGTCAACGTCTCCCAGCCTATATCCCACCTCCAACTCCTTCAACTGATATTGCATCAACCCTCCAAAACTNAAACCTCGCGGGAGTTGGCTACAGTTGGCCTTTTCCTCCAAATTTGTGGAAAAAGGAAGATAAGGGAAAGGAGACTATGTGCAGTTTTTGCCCTCTGGTCAATTTATATTTGAACACATCTCTAAATTCTGTCCATGAAAATATTAAAACATACATGTAGGGATAAATTGTGGATTTAACTCTGGTACACAGAGAATTTTAATTTGTTTAGGAACTTGCCCTGATACCAGCTCTAAGTGATTCACCCTTCAGGATTAGACTCCATAACCACCCACAAATTTCATGACTATAAATCTCTCCAATCAGATAAATTTAACTATTATATTCATTCTATGCTGTTCCCTTTAAAAATATACTTAATATCTATAAACTTAGAAACTACAGTCCGCTCAATATCATACTTTATTAATTTCTTCATTCTCTTTATAATAATTATTTGATTCCTTAATTGTGGCTAGATAGGCTCTATGCCCCCTGGTATAAACAGTTTTAATATATAAGAGCTTGTTTGCATGCTTTATCTTGTAAATTTATATAGTATTAATCAGCTATCCTGCAAAAGAAATCAGAATACTAAAAATCACTTCCTAAATATTTCCTTTATGAATAATAATATTTAATTTTTACAAATATTTTCCCAGATTATGCAGCTTTCTTCTTGACTCCAAAAGGCATTAAAGTAAAACATAGTAAGCTTATTTTTAAAGTCATGATAAGATTTCTGGGGTCAGTTTTTGTAGTGGGTTTTCTTTTAGAGCTTACTCAGATGTGGGTAAATAGAGTGAATTATCTATGTAAAAGATAAGATAAAAAGTTCCGTCCCACAGGCTTAGCCATGCTGCTTACCTTAGTGTATCGTCAAATTAAAATCATCCTCCACGTTCAAATAGACTCCACAGCATGCCATACCCCCAACAGCTAAAAATAACGGCACTGAAGTTACAGAGTGAGGTTTGTGGGCGAAGGCAATAATAATCCAAACCTTATGAGATTATTCTAGATGGTGGAGAAAATCATTTAACAAGATTATTAAAGAATAGATGGAGGTAGGGTGAGAGGGATTTCGGGTTTTTGAGCAGAGGCCAGCATTATATTAACCTTTGCACCGTTGAAAGGCTCACGGCGTTCTGCTTCAACCCCCTCCTAATCGGATTAGATGTGTGGAGTAGAGTCAACACATCCCCACACTGCTCTATAGTTTACACCTTGCCCTACCAAGACACACTCAATCTAAACCTGTAATGTACCTTGCTATCAAACTTCCGCAACACGGCCACACCCTCAAAAACCACAATCGTTCTCGGAATTGAAAACAGAATCATTGTGTTTTACAAAGTAACCTAATTTTTAAGGGAGACAACACCACAATTAAATGAAGATTTTACTATCGTGTAACGGTTTAAGTTTATCCTATACACACTGCTCTAATAAAACCAAAAATAAATATGTATATAAAAACAGTGGACTTTAAAACGTGCAATTCCATCAAAATAAATATTTTTCGTCATCGTAATACTTTTCTCTTAAAATATATTACCGTATCGTTTCCAAGGAAAAATCTTCCGTTCTCTTTATTACCAATTTGTTCAGTCCTTAAATTTAGGCAGTCTAGAATGGACATATATATTTCAATTTACCTTATAATCAGACGTTTAATGAGAAACCTAGGATCAAAGTCTGACGTAAGACATTTTTTCAATTTTCAGTTATCGAGTGTTTATTATAATATAATCATTGTGGCTACTGCCTCAGATTCTGCTACACATTTGCACTAGAAATGGGGAGACAATTGGTAAAAATGCAATAATATTTTCATGTTTGCATCAAATATGTACATATCGACGAAGGTTTTTCTTCTAAAGTGGACATAACCTACAACATCCAATCAGGAGGCTGCATTCTAGATAAATTATTCCCATGTTGCTAAATTCCAAAGTTGGCTTCAAAGTGGGCAACTTCACATTCAAGATATAATTGTTTTAATTAAAAAAATTAAAAAAGAGGAGCACAAAAATTTTACAGCTATTATCAGTATAATTTGAGCCTAATTTTTTCGGCTTACTTGCAAAATGTTTTAAAGTCGTTGTCCGTTATTGATACCAAGCTCCTCAAATAATGTTTGAGGCATCCCTTTGTAAGAGTGTATTATTATATATGTGACACTATCAATGTCAAGTGTCACTCAGTTTGTTTTTTTGGTATTGTTATTTTGTGACTTAATGATAGATTCAGTTTGAAATATAGTTTTTGAGTTAACGGTGTAACTGCTTAATTTATTAAGTTATATACGAACGCTACATTTGGTGGCAGCGGCTAGGAGAAAAAAAGACAGATAATGCCGCCTAAGAAAACAAGAAGAAGAGAAAATCGGAAGTCTGACACGGATGATGATTTTGAAGAAGTTTTGAAAAAACCGCTCGTGCTACCCGACAAATTTACTTCAGGTAATTGGAATGACTAATTTCAGTATTTTAATAATGTTGCATCAATAAATTCATGGTCTGATAAAAGTAAAGCTAGATTCCTGTCAGTTTGCTTGACAGGAGAGAGTTCGCAAATTTATTATAATATTCCAGAGTCGTCACGTACAAATGTTGACCATGTGTGTGGTATTTTGTCAAACCAATTATTACCGCCGGAACAGAGGGAAATAAGAAAGAGCATTTTCCGTGCCCGAAAGCAGGAAAAGCTGGAGTCTCTGAGTCAGTTTGTAATGGTTTTAAGATCGCTTTACAGGGATGCTTATCCTGCTAGTTTAGATCCAAAGCAGGGGGACGAAACTCTTAAGGATCAGTTTCTGACTGGTATATATGACAGCAATGTTAGGCTCCAGACATTATTGTCCCGACCTAAAACATTAGATTCAGTGTTGGCCAGTGCCATGGAGATTGAAGTAGCGTATTCTCTTCATTCTGGACAGAAACCTATTGCCTCAGTGTGCGATGAAAACGTTGCAAAACCTAGTTTTTCGGGAAGACCAGAGGCAGTCGCGAGTGTAGACCAAACTCAGAAAATTTTACTTGAGCAATCAAGGCAGTTGGCTGAACTCACTAAAGCAGTCTCGTCTCTAGCTATGACTCTAAAAAGCGAGGGACCAAAGAAGAAGATCGCATGTTGGGAATGTGGAGGTCCTTATGTAAGAACAAGGTGTCCTAATTTGAAGAAACATGGGGGAAACTAAAAAATGCCAACTATGGGGACCAATTGTTGGCTGGGGATGAAACTATGGTCCCAGTTGTGAAGGCAAAAGAGAGCGTAAATAATAACTACATTGATATCAGTGTAAGGGGTGTGCACACTAGGGCTCTAGTTGAGGAGCATGTAGCACACTGATGAGTACAGAATATGCAAGGAAAACCGGAACTAGAGAAGAAAAATGTTGTTTAAAATTGTAGCGTCTCGCTAGTGGAAATGAAATTCGTATATTAGGGATTGCATCAGTGTCAGTAAATATGGAGAAGGAAATTTTTACTCATGATTTTATCATAGCAGACATATGGTTAGATGTGCTGCTGGGAGTAGACTTTTTGGAGAAACATGGGGCGCAAATTTTCTTCAATAAGGGGATATGCTAAATTGGAAAAACGAAAACCAAGCTAGGCCAGCGAGAAGAAAGTGCAAAACAAGTTAATGTTGTCTTAGCAGAAAACGTTATCGTGCCAGGGAGGCATGAGGCTATTGTCAGAGGTCTAGTAGTAGGTAACATCGACGATGGTTCCGAAGTGGTTTTTGAACCGTTTTATGACGAAAGGAGGAATGATGGAATTTTACCTGGAAGAGTCATTGCCACGGTAGTTGAGGGGCAAATACCCGTTCGAATACTTAATCAAGACCCTGTGCCTAAAACGTTATATGCTAATTCGCGGTTGGGGGAGGTTAAAAAAGTCAAGTGAATACGAAGGATATTGGAGATGTGAGGTTTCTTGCATCAGAGAAAATAATCCTATCGAAGAATTGTTTAATCTCCAGTTGGGCTCATTAACGTACATACAGAGAAACAATTTTATAAAGCTATTAGACGAGTTTAGAGACATTTGTTCAAGTGGTGATGGCGACTTAGGGAGAACAGGTATTGTCAAACACCGTATCATTACCGATGGACGCCCAATCAAACAAGCTGCTAGAAGAATACCTTTTCAGCGCCGCAAAGAAGTTGAAGAACTGACCACCGACATGCTTCAGCACAATGTAATAGAACCGTCAGCATCTCCTTGGGCAAGTCCAATTGTGCTTGTTAAAAAGAAAGATGGCTTCATCAGGTTTTGCGTGGACTTTCGAAAGTTAAACGCTGTTACGAAGAAGGATGCCTACCCTCTGCCCAGAGTTAACGATATATTAGACAATCTAGCAGGGGCAAAGTATTTTTCATCGTTGGATTTGGCATCAGGCTATTGGCAGGTAGAAGTAGATGAGCGTGATCGCGAGAAGACAGCATTTATAACAAGTGAAGGTCTGTTCCAATTCAAAGTGCTACCCTTCGGTCTTTGCAATGCCCCAGGTACGTTCCAAAGGCTGATGGACCTAGTGTTAAGTGGAATCAAGTGGCATACAGCTATGGTTTATCTAGATGAAATTATTGTGTGGAGTAGTACAATTGAAGAGCATATTGAACAACTAAGAGATGTATTCTCCCGGCTTCGGAAAGCTCACCTCAAGTTGAAGCCGAGGAAGTGTCAGTTGCTACGAACCCAAATAAATTTTTTGGGACACATTGTGTCGTCTGGGGGAATAACAACAGATCCCGAAAAAATCAGAGCTGTACAAGATTGGCCAATGCCAGAAAATGTGAAGGCGATGAGGTCATTTCTCGGGTTTGCAGCCTATTATCGCCGGTTCATACCGCACTTCGCAGACATTGCAGCACCTCTTTATAAATCGACTGAAAAGGGAGAGAACTTCATGGTTAGTAGCGAGCTGCGCAACGGCTTTGAACTACTAAAAACAGCTTTAACAAGGACCCCTATTTTAGTGCTACCTCGAACTAATGGAAAATTTATCTTAGACTGTGATGCAAGTGGTATAGGACTAGGAAGCGTTTTAAGTCAGATTCAGGATGGTGAAGAGAAAGTCATTTCCTATGCGAGCCGAGCTTTGACCAAAACCGAGAGAAGGTACTGCACTACGCGCAAAGAAATGTTAGCTCTTGTCTATTCTGTACAACATTTTAAGACCTATTTGTACGGACAAAAATTCGTAGTGCGAACAGACCATAGTGCACTCCGGTGGCTATGGTTTTTTAAAGAACCAGAAGGACAGGTGGCAAGATGGCTTGAACTACTTGCAGAATATGATTTTGATGTAGTCCATCGCCCCGGTAAGCAGCATGCAAATGCGGACGGATTATCTCGAGTGTGCCGGCAATGTAACGGAAATATTAAGGGCTTCGAAGAGGCTGAAGAAATTATTTAAACTACCGAGGTGTCTGTAAATGCCATGGATCAGTTAAGGGAGAGCAGGAAATTGATCCTGTCCTCAGTCAACTGCACTGCTGGATGAGAGAAGTTAAGAGGCCAGAATTCTCAGACGTTCGTCATGGGACAGGTTATGGTCGCAATGGGCTAGGATAATAAAGAAGCCAGATGGCATATTATACCGCCGATGGGAAGAAGAGGGACAACCTCCGCGTTACCAAGTTATCGTACCTAAGAAAATGCAGGTGGACATAATGGAAACATCCCATGGAGGCCCAGGAGGAGGCAATTTAGGTATTGCTAAAACCACCAAAAAGATCAGCTGTAGGTTTTACTGGTCTGGTTATTTAAAGGATATCGAGGAGTGGGTGAAAACTTGTGCTGAGTGTGGTGTTAAAAAGGGTTCGAGAAGTCGCGCACCTATGCAATTGGTTGCAGCTGGGTTTCCGTTCCAAAGAATAGCTATGGACATCCTAGGCCCTCTTCCTGTCACCGAGAAGGGAAATAAGTACATCGTTGTTATAGCAGACTACTTCACTAAGTGGGTAGAAGCATACCCTCTGAAGAACATGGAGGCTGAGACTGTGGCCGAAACACTATTAGGGGAGTTTATTTCTCGTTACGTGGTGCCATACGAGATACACACGGATCAAGGGCGTCAGTTTGAGTCCCAGCTATTCAAAGAGATGGCATCAGAGCTGGGTATGACAAAGACGAGAACGTGCTCTTATCATCCACAGTCGGATGGCATGGTAGAGAGATTTAATAGGACTCTTTGTAACATGTTGACCCACTTTGTAAATGAGACTCATAATAGCTGGGACACGAAGTTACCTCTTGTTACGATGGTGTATCGGTCAAGTGAACATGAGACCACTGGAGTTACACCGTATTTTGCAACCTTCGGACGTGAAATAAGACTGCCTCTGGATATAATGTATGGTACACCAGAAGAGGGAAAAGAAATCCACGAGTATATCCGTCACCGTAGGAATGTCTTGGAGGAGGCATACATCAAATTGCGAGTAGAGCAGGGAAAGAAGCAGCAGAGGAGCTCAGAGGAGAGCAGAGGAGCTCTCTACGACCTAGAGAGCTCCCTGAAGAGAAAGTTCGAAGAAGGGGACGAAGTCTGGGTTTGGTTTCCTCTCACTAGGAAGGGTCGGAGTGCCAAATTCCACAAGCCATGGGACGGACCTTTTCAAATCATTAAGAAGCTCTCCGATGTCACTGTGAGGGTACACAAGAAAGGAACATGGCAGAAACGGCTAGTACTTCATGTCAATAGGCTTAAACCTTATAAGCACCGGGAAGCCGGGCCCATCCAATCTTAAAGAGGGGATGAGTGTGATACTATCAATGTCAAGTGTCACTCATTTTGTTTGGTATTGTTTTTTGGGTCTTGATGATAGATTCAGTTTTGTCAAATATAGTTTTTGAGTTAATGTTATAACTTCTTAATTTATAAAGTTATATAAGAACGCTACAAATGTAACGTAATCTTCTATATAATCAGTCAGCTTTAAAAAATGACCCAAGGAGGGTTCGAAATATCGCTAAAGGGAGCCTTTTATTTTTCCATAACACCAAACAACAATTACAGTCTATAAGATTAGAGTTGGCACAATCGAAGGTGGGAAACAACAAACGTGGAGGTAGTTTTGGGGTTATGAAAAGGGAAAATCAGTGTTGCCATGTTATATTTTTTTTGTGGAACAGGGGTAGAGTAGAGCATTTTTTTTTTCTGAAGTTGCAGTCAACATGGGGGACCAATAGAATCGTTTCCCACAATATTTTCCCGCCTTTTGATTGTGCCAACTCTAATCTTATAGACTGTAATTTAAAATAAATTGTTACGAACGATCTTCCAAGAGAATGTCAAATCAATACATTTAACAGAATCTTTAAACTTTGGATAATGACACATAAGTTAATTAGTTTTTGGTTAAATAAGTTAAATAAGTCATTGTGAACTCAATAATGACTAATTGATCATTGTCAGTTAACTGATTCAGTAAGTTATTTAATAAATAACTTTTTATCCCTAGTGCTCTGTTATTATTCAGTTCGACATAATTCATTAGCCAAAGTATTTGCAGCTGTTCTATATTGCGATTTAACTTTTTTGCTTTCTTTTCTTTTACGTACTTATTTATCACAAAATTAGGTTTTTAAAACAACACGTGGTGTTGGTCACTTTACACATCTACTCGATATGATTATAAAAAGGAATCATTTCTCTGCTCTGTGACGGTGTTTAGACAGGGCCGGTTCAAGGAAATTTTTTGGGACACGCGAGATCTAGATTTGGCGCCAATATNTGTGTGTGTGTGTGTGTGTGTGTTTAAATTTATTGTCTTTGTGCAGCGCAACAAACTTGAGGTTACAGAAATAATCAACAAAATATTATCAAAACTATTTTATAATAACTTAAGTTTTGGGGATTACATAAACAGACTGATTTATACAGGGTCATTACTAATGATGTTCATTATATGAAGAGTACATAAATGTAGTTTTATTTATCATACAAAGATATAAATGGTTAAATTTTAAGGAAAATTCGAAACGTTTTAGCACAGGTAGACATTATAAATGTTTGATATCTCTTGTGATACGACAGACGTCAAGCTTGTAGTCAAGCCCTGACGCTCTTTTCCAGTTGATTTTTTTTTTTTTAATCCAAGTACCTCATGCGAAAAGCGTGGATGCTAGGAGGTTCTTCATTAAATCCGGTCCAAAGTGAAGTTTCACACTAATAACTAATTGGTTAATGTGATAATCCAGCACACAAAATGCTTTACTGTCTTCGAATTTAGTCATTACACAGAACTGACAACAATTGACTTAACAAACAGCTAAAGCTGATACTTACCCACACCAATGTAAACAAAGCTTTATAAGGCCACCCTACACGATCATTCGGATTGAGTTTTTTTTTTTCAAGTGGTACAACAAATATGGTCTTAAAACATATTTATCCAGTAATATTTTCATTTGAAATCAAGAACATCATTTGTTATTATCCTGTACTTGTACTGTATATTAATTAATGATAGTAAATTTTAGAACATTTACAATAAAACATTTAAAAACACACATTTCTGACTTTTAGATTGGCAAAGTCTTTTTAAAATCGAATCAGTATCGATAGTGTAAAGAAGTTGGTTTTCAATTGCCAACGTTGCTAAACCACTTATAGTCCAGTGCAATTGAACAAAAAAGGCTCAACTTCGGAAAAATTAGGGGAAAGCTGAATTTTGGCACGAACCTTAATATTACGGTTCTTAAACAAAATGTCAAAAGTCCCCATTGATCTGAGTGCCGCTAAAAGAACTACGCGGGGTCAAAGGTCATCAAAATCGTTTTTTTTTGTGAATATCTCAGTAACGGCCACGTTTACAGAAAAAATACAAGTATTCAACGGTTTTGGAGATAACCTCAATTTAACTTCTTATTTATCATGAAAAGTGCACTTCTTTCAACACCACCTTAGGCCGAATTCACACACTAGTGGCGTGGCGCTGGTTTGTGCCACCTCTATATGCTAACTTATGGCCAAATGTACACTGTTATGGCGTGGTAGAGGGTGTCAAGTGGCGCCTCCACTACGCCACTCCGACGCCACTCGTGACTTCACACACAATAAGATAGAACGACACAGGAAGAACAGAGGAAGAAATTAATGGTTTGCAAGTGGCGCGCCACTTCGATAAGTCATGAGTGGCGTGGCGGAGGCACCACTTGAAACCCTCTACTACGCCATAACAGTGTACATTGGGCCATAAGTTAGCATATAGAGGTGGTACTACACGCCACTCTTGTGTGAATTGGGCCTCAGGGGGTGTTGAAAGGAGTCCGTTTCATGATAAATAAGAAGGTAAATTGAGGTTAACCTTTACATCTACGAATAAAAGTTATGAGATCTTTTTTGTAGAAAATGTTCTAAGCTAAAAATATATTTGCTTGTATTTTTTCTGTAAACGTGGCCGTTACTGAGATATTCACAAAAACCCGATTTTGATTACGTTTGACCCCGCTTAGTTCTTTTAGCGGCACTCGGATCAATGGGGACTTTTGAGATTTTATTTAGAACCGCGATATCAAGGTTCATGCTAAAATTCAGCTTTCCCCTAATATTTCCAAAGTTTAGTCTTTTTTGTCTAATTGCACTGGTCGAATAATAAAAAATAATAATAAATCTATAAGAAAGCCGCCGGCTACGCCGTCGCCTCGTCCAAGGCGGCGCCACATGCGGCCGCATGTCTCGCATGGCCCTTGCGCCGGCCCCGTGTTTAGACCCTGGTTTGAGGCGTGTTGCAAGTACATTAACCACTTGACTATGACAATATTGATTATTCTATAAATTTGATTATTGATAAATTTATTAAATTCACTAACTGACCCGGCGAACTTCGTACCTTAATAGCATAAGAAATGTATAGCTGTTACCTTTGAAAAACCTTATAAATACTTTATTTAGTTAAATAATGTTGCCTTAGATGAAAATTTATATTACAATTTGCAACATATACTTGTACAATATACAATATTGGTATATTAGTATAGTAGTAATAATAATCATAATAATATTTATTCCACCAAAAAGATAAATACATAAAAAAACAAAAACAAAAAGAGAACAATATTTACAATTTTTCATATTTTACAATATTTTCAATATTTGCCCAATTTAATAGTATCTAGTTCGTTAATAATAAGTATCAATAAGATAATAATAAGTTTTGTTTGTTAATAATTCTTCGTCTCTCTCTCTCTATTTCTCTTTTTTTTAAAAAATATATATATTTGGTGAAAGCCCTCAGTAGAGTGAGACACTCTAGAGCGAGGGCTCTGTCTCTTAGAAATTATTTATGAACATTT
>KZ652255.1:103832-118665 GCA_001010745.2 Gerris buenoi
GGAAAGTAGCATTTTGCATGCGAGTGTCGAGTTTACACCCGAGCGACAGCGAGGGCAGTAAAACCTAGGAGATAGCTAGCAAAAAAGTGTCTAGCTAACATCAAGCTAGCATTTTTTGTATAAGTAAATGTTTTGGTGCCTTTGAAGAATATGTGGTCGGTTAAATTCGTATGCGGGACATATCTTGGCAATAGGCATTTGAAAAAAACAAACCGGTGGAAAGCGGCCATGTCCCGCCCTTTTTGGTGGAAAATGTGATTTTCCTGAGTATGAAATTAGTTAGTAGACCAAACATCAAGTTAATGGTAGTTTGTCCCTTGTCAGGGGAACACTTTGATTTCGGGTAATATTTGACTAACTAACCTATTAACTGACAAACCACCATCAATTTGATAATTGGTCTACTAACTAAGTTCGTACTGAGGATGATGAAAATCACATTGTCCACCAAAAAGGGCGGGACATGGCCGCTCTCTACCGGTTTGCTTTTTTCAAATGCCTATTGCCAAGCAATGTCCCGCAGACGAAATTAGCCGACCACATATTCTTAAAAGCACCAAAACATTTACTTATACTCAAAATTCTAGCTTGATGTTAATCAGATACTTTTTTGCACGCTATCTCCTGGACTATTAGTTAGAGAAATTATTTTGCGTTAAAGTTTAAAAGTTCAATATTTTCAAAATGGTGGGCTGATATCAAAATTAAATTCAGTGAAAATTGTTGTAAATTTTCCGTTTGGAAATTCTATTTTAATTTACTTCGGTTTTCAAGGGAATTTGTAATTAATACGGCAGCATGGTATTTATTTAAACATGCTTGACCTTTTCCTATTTTAATTGGAATGAGTTATTTGTTGTAATAGATTTATTATTACTTTGAATAAATCAATTTTCAAATTTTATAAAATATCTATAAACTAAAGTTTGAACTTTTACAAAAAAAAAAATAATTTGACTAAGTTTGGACAGTTCTAGGGTTGTGAATCGTTGGGTCGAGTTACAAACTTTAAATGTTCGCGGTTATAAGTTTCGAACGTTTTGTGAAGTGAAGGGTCAACTGGTTTCCAACAATATTTTCTGGACCGATGGATTTTCTGCTAACTTTGCTGCTCCTAATAATGTCAGAATATTTTATGAGTTTAAAGGCTTCCACTATTCATTTCTCTGGAGTGAAATTGATATGGGAAATGGACATAATTCGAGTAGAATTAAAACATTTATTACGTATATTCGTGTAATGTTGAAACGGGTTTTTACATATGATTCGTAATGTTCAAATTTTTATTTCATGAATATATGTATTTGTGTATGTCAAGATGAAATATAGTTGAGGAATCTATAATAAGATATTACTCATGAATGAAATTAGAGTACGACTGTAAATGTCTTGGTAGGTTTATGACTGTATATGTGTTTGTGTTGGTAATTCGAAACTTTTCCGCCTTTCAACATTCAATTTATAAATTCGTTTATGAAAGGTTTCTTCAAAGACCTCAATTCCCTGTACAAAAATACTTTGAAAGAAACAAATTTTTATGTATAATATTATTTATTCATATAAAAAATATCATAACAAATAGTACATTACGCGTCGAGTGCGGAAAGTAGCATTTTGCATGCGAGTGTCGAGTTTACACCCGAGCGACAGCGAGGGCAGTAAAACCTAGGAGATAGCTAGCAAAAAAGTGTCTAGCTAACATCAAGCTAGCATTTTTTGTATAAGTAAATGTTTTGGTGCCTTTGAAGAATATGTGGTCGGTTAAATTCGTATGCGGGACATATCTTGGCAATAGGCATTTGAAAAAAACAAACCGGTGGAAAGCGGCCATGTCCCGCCCTTTTTGGTGGAAAATGTGATTTTCCTGAGTATGAAATTAGTTAGTAGACCAAACATCAAGTTAATGGTAGTTTGTCCCTTGTCAGGGGAACACTTTGATTTCGGGTAATATTTGACTAACTAACCTATTAACTGACAAACCACCATCAATTTGATAATTGGTCTACTAACTAAGTTCGTACTGAGGATGATGAAAATCACATTGTCCACCAAAAAGGGCGGGACATGGCCGCTCTCTACCGGTTTGCTTTTTTCAAATGCCTATTGCCAAGCAATGTCCCGCAGACGAAATTAGCCGACCACATATTCTTAAAAGCACCAAAACATTTACTTATACTCAAAATTCTAGCTTGATGTTAATCAGATACTTTTTTGCACGCTATCTCCTGGACTATTAGTTAGAGAAATTATTTTGCGTTAAAGTTTAAAAGTTCAATATTTTCAAAATGGTGGGCTGATATCAAAATTAAATTCAGTGAAAATTGTTGTAAATTTTCCGTTTGGAAATTCTATTTTAATTTACTTCGGTTTTCAAGGGAATTTGTAATTAATACGGCAGCATGGTATTTATTTAAACNGAGTGTCGAGTTTACACCCGAGCGACAGCGAGGGCAGTAAAACCTAGGAGATAGCTAGCAAAAAAGTGTCTAGCTAACATCAAGCTAGCATTTTTTGTATAAGTAAATGTTTTGGTGCCTTTGAAGAATATGTGGTCGGTTAAATTCGTATGCGGGACATATCTTGGCAATAGGCATTTGAAAAAAACAAACCGGTGGAAAGCGGCCATGTCCCGCCCTTTTTGGTGGAAAATGTGATTTTCCTGAGTATGAAATTAGTTAGTAGACCAAACATCAAGTTAATGGTAGTTTGTCCCTTGTCAGGGGAACACTTTGATTTCGGGTAATATTTGACTAACTAACCTATTAACTGACAAACCACCATCAATTTGATAATTGGTCTACTAACTAAGTTCGTACTGAGGATGATGAAAATCACATTGTCCACCAAAAAGGGCGGGACATGGCCGCTCTCTACCGGTTTGCTTTTTTCAAATGCCTATTGCCAAGCAATGTCCCGCAGACGAAATTAGCCGACCACATATTCTTAAAAGCACCAAAACATTTACTTATACTCAAAATTCTAGCTTGATGTTAATCAGATACTTTTTTGCACGCTATCTCCTGGACTATTAGTTAGAGAAATTATTTTGCGTTAAAGTTTAAAAGTTCAATATTTTCAAAATGGTGGGCTGATATCAAAATTAAATTCAGTGAAAATTGTTGTAAATTTTCCGTTTGGAAATTCTATTTTAATTTACTTCGGTTTTCAAGGGAATTTGTAATTAATACGGCAGCATGGTATTTATTTAAACATGCTTGACCTTTTCCTATTTTAATTGGAATGAGTTATTTGTTGTAATAGATTTATTATTACTTTGAATAAATCAATTTTCAAATTTTATAAAATATCTATAAACTAAAGTTTGAACTTTTACAAAAAAAAAAAAAAATAATTTGACTAAGTTTGGACAGTTCTAGGGTTGTGAATCGTTGGGTCGAGTTACAAACTTTAAATGTTCGCGGTTATAAGTTTCGAACGTTTTGTGAAGTGAAGGGTCAACTGGTTTCCAACAATATTTTCTGGACCGATGGATTTTCTGCTAACTTTGCTGCTCCTAATAATGTCAGAATATTTTATGAGTTTAAAGGCTTCCACTATTCATTTCTCTGGAGTGAAATTGATATGGGAAATGGACATAATTCGAGTAGAATTAAAACATTTATTATTGTTTTACTGACTCGAACTTATTTAGTGCTTCTTAGTTTACCGAAGTTAAAAAAATAAGCTTGATAATCGTTCTACAGAACGAAAATTTGTTATGTCTCCAATTTCAAATATTACGAGACGGAAAGTCGGTGGAGCAGAAGATGTTGGGGCACAAGACCCGGGCAGCCATCAGGGCCTCCCGTAGCGCCTTCCTCCAACTTGTGCCCCAACATCTTCTGCCCCACCCGGAAAGTCTGTCCGTATGCCTGTCTCTCAATATTTATGTAACAACATATCTTAATAACTAATCGTCTGATTTTAATGAAATTTGGATGGTAGTTCATAATTACCCTATTGTTGGTCCCAAATAAGTTTCAAACTTCTGCGTCAATATGTTTCTCTTTTACATGCACACAAACATACATTTATTTAAACCTATATCTTTATAAAAGTACTCATCTGATTTTTATGAAATTTTAATGGTTTGTCGAAAGTAGTTCTCAGATAGCCCCCCAGATTAATTTCAACCGTCGTTGTTAAATTGATACTATAATAAAATATGTAAAGATCCAAAACAATTTTGACAGATTTAAAAAAAAAATGGAGGTAAAATTAAATAAATTTTACAATAATAGGTTATAATAAGCATAAACTCTTTAAATTATATGAAATTACAATAATAGGTTATAATAGGCATAAACTCTTTAAATTATATGAAATTACAATAATAGGTTATAATAGGCATAAACTCTTTAAATTATATGAAATTACAATAATAGGTTATAATAGGCATAAACTCTTTAAATTATATGAAATTACAATAATAGGTTATAATAGGCATAAACTCTTTAAATTATATGAAATTACAATAATAGGTTATAATAGGCATAAACTCTTTAAATTATATGAAATTACAATAATAGGTTATAATAGGCATAAACTCTTTAAATTATATGAAATTACAATAATAGGTTATAATAGGCATAAACTCTTTAAATTATATGAAATTACAATAATAGGTTATAATAGGCATAAACTCTTTAAATTATATGAAATTACAATAATAGGTTATAATAGGCATAAACTCTTTAAATTATATGAAATTACAATAATAGGTTATAATAGGCATAAACTCTTTAAATTATATGAAATTACAATAATAGGTTATAATAGGCATAAACTCTTTAAATTATATGAAATTACAATAATAGGTTATAATAGGCATAAACTCTTTAAATTATATGAAATTACAATAATAGGTTATAATAGGCATAAACTCTTTAAATTATATGAAATTACAATAATAGGTTATAATAGGCATAAACTCTTTAAATTATATGAAATTACAATAATAGGTTATAATAGGCATAAACTCTTTAAATTATATGAAATTACAATAATAGGTTATAATAGGCATAAACTCTTTAAATTATATGAAATTACAATAATAGGTTATAATAGGCATAAACTCTTTAAATTATATGAAATTACAATAATAGGTTATAATAGGCATAAACTCTTTAAATTATATGAAATTACAATAATAGGTTATAATAGGCATAAACTCTTTAAATTATATGAAATTACAATAATAGGTTATAATAGGCATAAACTCTTTAAATTATATGAAATTACAATAATAGGTTATAATAGGCATAAACTCTTTAAATTATATGAAATTACAATAATAGGTTATAATAGGCATAAACTCTTTAAATTATATGAAATTACAATAATAGGTTATAATAGGCATAAACTCTTTAAATTATATGAAATTACAATAATAGGTTATAATAGGCATAAACTCTTTAAATTATATGAAATTACAATAATAGGTTATAATAGGCATAAACTCTTTAAATTATATGAAATTACAATAATAGGTTATAATAGGCATAAACTCTTTAAATTATATGAAATTACAATAATAGGTTATAATAGGCATAAACTCTTTAAATTATATGAAATTACAATAATAGGTTATAATAGGCATAAACTCTTTAAATTATATGAAATTACAATAATAGGTTATAATAGGCATAAACTCTTTAAATTATATGAAATTACAATAATAGGTTATAATAGGCATAAACTCTTTAAATTATATGAAATTACAATAATAGGTTATAATAGGCATAAACTCTTTAAATTATATGAAATTACAATAATAGGTTATAATAGGCATAAACTCTTTAAATTATATGAAATTACAATAATAGGTTATAATAGGCATAAACTCTTTAAATTATATGAAATTACAATAATAGGTTATAATAGGCATAAACTCTTTAAATTATATGAAATTACAATAATAGGTTATAATAGGCATAAACTCTTTAAATTATATGAAATTACAATAATAGGTTATAATAGGCATAAACTCTTTAAATTATATGAAATTACAATAATAGGTTATAATAGGCATAAACTCTTTAAATTATATGAAATTACAATAATAGGTTATAATAGGCATAAACTCTTTAAATTATATGAAATTACAATAATAGGTTATAATAGGCATAAACTCTTTAAATTATATGAAATTACAATAATAGGTTATAATAGGCATAAACTCTTTAAATTATATGAAATTACAATAATAGGTTATAATAGGCATAAACTCTTTAAATTATATGAAATTACAATAATAGGTTATAATAGGCATAAACTCTTTAAATTATATGAAATTACAATAATAGGTTATAATAGGCATAAACTCTTTAAATTATATGAAATTACNTATTATTATTATTATTATTATTGTTATCCTTTTAAGACAAGGGGTTCATTTTGTTGTTCTTTCATTTATACATTATGATTATGTGATCCAGGAGAACAGGACACAGTGTATGTAACTTTATAAATATTAAAATAAAGAATTTATATTTTAGGCTTGATAAGGACCGGTGAGGTCGAAACGTTGCCGACACTGAACTGAGTGATACTTATTTCTTACCCACGTCAGGATCCATCCTCAATATATATATAAATGGGAATTTAGCCATATGGAGGCCTTGAACTTTCTTAAATCGTACTGTATTAATATCAGATATTTTTATTACCTATTACGAACTACATTAAGCAACTATGAAGTAAATATTTTTTCTACCTAAGTTTGGTTGTCAGTGTAAGCGATATTATTTTTTAGTTGGCACTTCTTTACATTGTGACTCCCCTTAATTAAAAATAAACAGAGGGGAGTAAAAATATAAAGAAGTTGTACGGAATGTTCTTCTTTAGACTGTTACTCCCCTTATAAAACCACAAGTGTAACATTTCTTTGTCCAAAAGTACACTAGACTAAACATCCCTTTTTCTTTATAGTTATTTAGTCAAAGTCATTTATATTCTAAAACAACATAGGGGAGTAACAATCTAAAGAAGTACCTTTTAGTTAATGTTGTATGAAATATTAAGTTAAACATATTGCTTTTATTAATTCTTAACAAATAATAGATTTGTCAGTAAAGGTAAATTAAATGAAACATTCCAACAGTGAAGTGAATATAATATTTTTTTTATTATTTAGTTTTCAAATTTTCTTAAACTTTAATACTTAATGAAAACTTGATGTTAGAAGAGTGTGATTTACGAGGTTTTTTTGTACACGAAGCACCTGATAAAGTACAGTTCAACTTTATTTTAAGGTTTTTTCTGTACAAAAGCTCAGTGCCAACAACATTTGTTGTTCTCTTGGGAAAAAGGAAACGTTCAATATCCTGTCTGTAATGTGTTTGAAAGTTTTATGCATTCCTTTGCTACTTAGGGCTTCAAGCTTTACTTTTTCATAGGTAATAAATTTAAAAATGCTTACAAAACCAAAACGTATCTTGATACAGAATAGATTTAGTTTTGAATTTGTTCTCAAATCGATTTTCAATGATGAACTTGCAAAAAAAACTTTATGTTAAAAAATGGTTTCATATTCACGATGCAAACGCAAACTATATCAAAGACAATTGTATTTTTTACTACGTTTTTATTAACTTGGTTTCTTGTTTGTCCGGCACAAATCTTGCAATCGATTTTTAACTAACTTCCCGAGTAGCTAGACATTTGAAACTTTTACAATAGCTCAGAAGACGATGACAATGTATTATTTTTATACTTTTAGCCATATTTCAGCAGAATTTAATTAGTTTTCAGCAAATTTTGATGTATGGAAAGTTAGTTCGGGAAAAATCCGCAAGTTATTTTATTTGTTTTGACATATCCATATTTACCTACACTCTTCATTTTGACGGGTTTCTAATTTATAATTTATGACAGAAAATTTAAAAACGTAGTATATAAAAAGTTCTATTTATCTTGTAATTATCCTAATTTTAACGCTACCTGCTACGACAGAAATCCGTTCCTGTTAACAGGGAACATTTTTGGTTCCTTGACTGCCTGGTGTTTCTATTTCACTCAATTTTTGCGAACTAACATTGCCAATTGGTGTGGCACATAGCTTCTTCGCATCTTATTACATGCTTTATTGATTTTATGCTTCTACAAGCCATTTCTACTTAGAATAATACTATATATAGAAGGAGCGTAGAATCAAAACAACAAGCAATTACTGATAAGGGACTGAAGCCAACTTTCGCCGAGGGGTTGTGTCCATTAGACCAGGGGACCAACAAAACAACACTCTTTTTTTTCATTTAAGCTGGAGAAGGTTGGCCACGCTTTAGTAACTATTCAAAGCCCGCTCACAAACGTCAAGAAAACAAGCCCTGCCATTGGTTATTGTTTACGTTTCACTCTGACGTCATTTTTTTCAACTCGCCCGTCATGATATAATAAACATTATTTTTAGCATATTTCAAGCTAAAATAAGATAAAACACAAAAAAAATATTACAATAAACTAAACTGACTATCAATAATTATAATTAAATAAAAAATTAAATTATAAAACCAAAGGCAAATAATTTTAGAGTTATGACGTCACAAATTACAAAAATGAATTTTTAGAACGCAGATAAGGATCACAACCAAAGTTGGTGTCAATGTTATCAGTGACACTCCTTCTATATATAGTATTATTCTAAGCATTTCTGCCATTTTTTCTGCAAGCCATCAAAAGTGTTTTGACAGATTTTGTTTGATTTTATTCATGAATTCAAGTATCAATGTAGCAAAAGTTAGAGCATCGACGGTTAAAATTAATCTGGGGCTATCTGCGGATTAGTTAGGATAAACTATAAAAGTTTCATATAAATCAGATAAGTACTTTTGAAGCTATAGATGTAAATAAATCTATGTTTGTGCGCATGTGGAATAAAAATAAATGAGTGTAGATAGTTGAAACTAATATGGGACCAAAAATAGGATAGTTATGAAATATACCATACAAAATTTCATTAATATCAGACGTTCAGTTTTTAAGATAATGTTGGTTCACAAAAATTGAAGCGACAGACAGACAAACAGACACGGAACCCAAAATTTTCCCTGATGTCTGAAATGGATTTCTGTCTACGAATTTTTAAAATCGGACACCTAAACATTTTTAATTCTTCAGAACGATTACATAGCTTCCGTTACCTTCGGTAAGCTCAGAAGCAAAAATGTATGAAAATACCTATTTTGTATATATTTTGTCGAGACGCAGTATTATTTCGTGTTAACCAATTTTTCATGTTAAGCGTTTTCAAGTGACTATTTGCGCTTGAGTAATATAGGGTAATGAATAATGAGATATCTTGGCAAAGTAACCAGTTATTAATTTTTTCCTGGTAAAGGAAAGAAATGATTATTTTATAAACTTCAGCTACTTAGTAATTTACTCTTTATTAGACTGATCCTCGCTATTTGTATTCTGATTTAATTGGATTGTTATTATTTCTTATTAATAAGGGGTTGGTTATAGAGGGCCATGCTATCTTAAGTCATTGATTTATGGCTTTTATAATTACTTTATTCACTAATATCATGTTATTATTAAAAAGTCTAATACTAAATATTTTGTGATCTTCATGTTAATTTATCAACATAATTAATCAATAATTTATTAATAAATCTATTAATGAATTTAGTTTAAGAGAAATATGTAATTGCATTAGAATTTAGAAGTAATATTGGGGGTGAAATGAGCCAAAGCGTGGTATGAAAACTGTAAACGACGAGTTTTAATGCAAATTTGCATAGAGTAATGTTGAATATTAAATATTTATGAATGCTGTAATTCTGAATCTCCTTGCCGTAGTTGTTGTATATATTAAAACTATCCTCATGGGAGAAATAAATAAATTTAATACGAGTTGTTTAGAACAACTATTTTATACTTTCTCATATAGAGATAGTATTGTGATGGTAGTATGGTAGGATGATAGTACGTGTTTTTAGAGTTTTTAGGGAGTAAATTTAGAGCAGAAATTCATTTTAGATTTTGCCTCAGGGTATAATTTTTCCTTTCTGAACATGTGTGCCAAATTATGTCAATATCCGTCCTGTAGTTTAGGCTCTACGCGGCTGCACAGACGAAAGACAGATTTTTTTTTTTAACTGGTAAAAAACTGGTCTCTGCCCCCTACTTACTTCCCTCTTCGAAAAGCGGCCACTGTCTTGAACCTTCGCAGATTTAAACAATTTTACATTTTATAATTGGATAATTTGACACATTTGTTTGTTTAAACTACTTTTTTTTTGCTTCCGAGCTTACCGAAGGTAACGGAAGCCATGTGATCGTTCTAAAGAGCGAAAATATTTTAGGTCTCCGATTTCAAAAATTCCAATACAGAAATCCGTTTCAGACATCAGGGATCATTTTTGGTTCCGTGTCTGTCTGTCGGTCTGTCAGTCTGTCTGTCTGTCGGTCTGTCGGTCGGTCTGTCCATCAATTTTTGCGAACCGCCATATCTTAAAAACTACACGTTTAATTTTAATGAAATTTGGGTGGTAGGTCATAATTAGCCCATTCTTTGTCCCATATAAGTTTAAACCTTCTGCACCTAATTCTTTCTATTCCACATGCACACAAACATACATTTATTTACACCTATAGCTTCAAAAGTACTCATCTGATTTGAACGAAACTTTTACAGTTTATAGAAAGTAATCCGAAGATAGCCCCAGATTAATTTGAACTGTCGACGTTCTTTAACTTTTGCTAAATTGATACTTTAATTCTTGTAAAATATCAAAACAATTTTGACAGAAAAAAAAAACGGGTTAAACAATTAAACCAATTTGACAATAATGGCTTGTAACAAAATAAAAACAATATAGTACGTGATAGGATGCGAGGAAGCTATGTGCCTAAGCTAAGTCATATCTTCTGCTTCTTCTTGAATGAAGATTTATAGTATTACTTTTTGTTCAAAATGTACCCTGTACCCAGAAAGTACAACTTCCTAAAATCCTACAAGAGTAAACTGTTCCAAATTTCCACTATTCAAGAAAAAGTATTGTTTATAATTTCCTTTAAATACTATTCCAAATTTATTTTTCGCATATAAATATAAATAATCAAATTTCAAAATCCTCCCCCCCCCCTGCTTTTTATAAAAAGTAAACTTTGTTTGATTCTAATACAAGAGAGGTCGATTTAAAGGTCTTATTGAGTGCACTAAAAGCTGTCATATTGCTTCTTTTGATAAAACAACATGAAAGTAATTATAGAGAAAATAGTATTCATTATTTATTTCTATAAACAAATTTAAACATTTATTTTCTAAATTAATTTCCCCTTTAACAGCTTCCATGTTGTTTTTATCAAAAAAAGCAATAATAAAATTTTCAATGGACTCAATGAGACCTTTAAATCGACCCCTTATGAATTAGAATCAAAAGTTTACTTTTTATAAAAAGCAGGAGGGGGTATTTTGAAATTTGATTATCGACATTTTTATGCAAAAAATAAATTTGGAATAGTATTAATTATAAAAATTACTTTTTTCTTGAATACTTAAAATTCGGACAGGTTTCCTCTTGTTCGATTTTAGGAAATTGAACTTTCTGGGTACAGGGTACATTTTCAACAAAAAGTAATACTATAAATCTTCATTTATGAACAAGCAGAAGATTTTATGAAGAGTGACTTTTCTTTGTAAATTGATTTTTTTTTTTTAATTTACACGTATAGGCAACTCAATCCGTGGACATACTGTATAGATAGGAAAAACACTTTATTAGACACAGGACTCAGGGGACCTCAAAACGTGTAAATCCATTAAATCTCAGATAAAATTAAAGTAGGTGAGGATTCTATGTGTTACAATAATTGACAAATTATTTTAATTAATTGTACCCTTCATTTTAATTACAAACAATCTACGAAACTGTATTTCATTTTAAATTTTATATTAACTCTAAATCACGTTATGGCTAACTGATGGAGTATCCATTGATAAGTTTTTACTAAAGACAATGATTGCTGCTTGCGGACTGTTTGACTGCAGGGTTATTGCTTTTCGATTCTAGTTTAGAATACAATGATATTGGATTTGTTCGTCAATCTTTTATAAAATCTCATCTGGTTTTTAAAGTGGAATAAGAGAATCGTGTCTTGAATAGACGATGGAATGATATCTATTGGCTGCCCACCAGAGTGGTCTCAAACCTATATAAATAAAATTCTTCCCGCAGGAACAATTTATTTACTTAGGGTCTTTATTTGAGCTATCTCTATCCGGACCTTTTAACTTCAGAAATTAAATTTTATAGATTGTATGAAAACTTGAAAATTTGATTGCTATTGCTATTGATTTTTACAAGCTTTTATTTAACTTGCAATGTATGTATGTATGTATGTATGTATGTATGTATGTATGTATGTATGTATGTATGTATGTATGTAGTATGTATGTATGTCCAGGTCAAATCTTTGCAACTGAATTTTAAAGCAGTTATCCTCAACCGCTTGAATTGAAATTTTGCTTACAAGTTTAGTTTGGATGAAAATGCATGTTTAGCTAAGTGACGTCATTCTAAATCCAATATGGTGGGCAGCCCAAGATGGCGGACTAGTTTTTTTTTTTTTTTTAGCACGCCCATGATATGGGTGTCAAATGAAAGGGATTATGTATTATATTATATTTATGAAAAGCTTGTATTTAAAAATATTTTTTTAAAAAAATCAACTTATTTACTATTAATTTTAAAATATGTCAGCATTATGCTTATACTTGTTGCTTCATTATTTAGGCAGACAAACTCAATTTCCTCTCGGAAAACAGAGATCCAAATGACCAATTAACCAATGATTTTACAAAAATTTACGCCATCATTTTTAAACTTTCATGATATTAAATTTTGCCTACTAATAGTTTAAAGAATAATAAAATTCTCTCCCCGTAAATTCAAACTTTTTATTTCAGCCTTTATAAGGATATGTCATCAGTACCGAATTGTGGAAGAAGTTAAGTTACATTAATAACAGGAAATAAGTTAAAGGCGAGTCAACTTCATCAGAGATCGACGTAAGACTTTGAAAGCAGCTTTGGCTAATAAAAAGTTTGAATTTACGTAGGGAGATAGTTTTATCATTCCTTAAAATGACCTCCGCAGACGCTCCTATATCTAACAAACTATTAGACTTTAGTTTTATTGCTTTAGGGTCTTAAGGAAGGGGGCCTGGGTGGCTCGGAGGCTAGAGCGCTCGCCTGGCGATAAGGCAAGTTTTAAGCATCCCCGAGCAGGGTCAGAAGATGGATGGGTGACCGCTTCTGACTACATCTCTGGGTTGGGGGGAAGCTCCTCGAAAGAGTGACGCCACCAGGTTTCGGCATTTACCCAATTTTACTGACATTAACACTTATTAAGACATTTATAACAATTATTGTAAAATTTAAGCATTTGGTTTTAACTAACCTGACTAATTAGAAGATTACATGACATTGAAATCTTTTAAGTAAAATTATTTTATTTATTTTAATTTTATTGAATCGTCTGATTCATGACACACTAAACTATAATCCATGAAAAGAGACTACCTACACAAGTTATAAGACTGGACAAACAGTGTGACAATAGGAATAGTGTAGTGTATTAGACAGAGACAGTGCAAGCAAGTAAAAAGAAGGATGGAAAAAAGTAAGAAGTAAACGGGAATAGTACATTACGCGTCGAGTGTGGAAAGTAGCATTTTGCATGCGAGTGTGGAGTTTACACTCGAGCGATAGCGAGAGTAGTAAAACAACACGAGCAATGCAAAATGCCGTTTTCGCACGAGTTGCGTAGCGTACTTTATCTAAGATTGTTAGATTTTAATAATAAATGCAGAAAAAATAATAAACTTCCTGTAGTCCAGTCAATAGGGAGAAAAAAAGGGCCTTACCGTGCAAAAGGTGAGGTAGAAGCGATTTTGATATATGTTACTAAGGTCTGGGCCCTGATTAAAAATCCAAGTTTTCGACCTCAAGGGGGGTCGGCGCGCCCCGCGCCCCCCCTTCAAAGGTACGAAAATTGGTTTTTTTTCACTATAACTCCTCAACTGTTGATCCTACGGGAAAACATGTTCAGCACAAAATTAATCTAGACAAAATTACCGACATTTTTTATATGGATATTTTTTTTGTAACTCTATTGTGTAACGAGCTACAGCGGCGGAAACATGAGTATTTTTTCATCAAAATGGCCCCACTCTAAATTTTTCAAATATTTAAAATTTTTAGGGGCTATTCATTACTAGCCCAGGAAAAAAAGGCTTTTAAACAACAAAAGGTTGGGTAGGAACACTTTTTGATATATTTTATTTAATTTTGGTCCTTAGGGAGGGAAGGAGGGGGACTTTGATTAAAAAGACCATATTGATCCTTTATCAATATGGTACTATGAAGAACGTGGTTTCCTCTTGACCCTATATTTTTTTATTTTCGCTCCCAAGCTTACCGAAGGTAACGGGAGCTGTGTGATCGTTCTGAAGAACGAGACATTTTGGTCTCTGATTTCAAAAATTCCAAGGTAGAAATCCGTTTCAGACATCAGGGAACATTTTTGGTTTTATGATTGTCGCTCAATTTTTGCTAACCAACATATCTTAAAAATGAATCGTCTGATTTAATTAAAAATGCTACGTCATCATTAGCCCATTGTTGGTCCCATATAACTTTCAACCTTCAGCGCCCTTTTATTTATCTTCGATATGCGGACAAACATACATTTACACCAATATCTTTAAAAGTAGTCAACTGATTTTTATGACATTTTGTTGGTTTGTCGAAAGTAGTCTGGAGATAGCCCCAGATTAATTTAATAAATCTGCACTCTTTAAATTTAGCTAGATTGTAAAGTATCAA
>KZ652255.1:167399-177794 GCA_001010745.2 Gerris buenoi
TTTTTTTAAATATTATTACATTATGTCAAGATGACAATTTAAACAAGTTATTTGTCATCCTGACATCCTGTACAGAGGCTTCATTTCAATAAATGTTATGGCACTAATAAAATAACAAAATATTATTTCCAAATAAATTATTTTTAAGCTTCCCGGGTGTAAAATGAACATTATGATTTATCTGAAGAACGAATTAAAAATGTACTTGTCCTACATAAATATTATTTTTTAAATTGTAGATGAATGCGATCCCTAAAATATATTCCCTAGTATCTGGGCTATGGGTCTATCGGGATAAATTAAAACAACTATTACTGCTACATTTCGATCTTCTTCAGTCATTCTGAAAGATCTACAATAATTTAATACACAAAAACACCTTATAAATATATTAGACTAAAAGTAATTTGATCAATAATGGAAAAAATTCTATAAATAATGCAAATGCTAAACCATAAATGCTTTACAGTATGGTTTATAAAATTGAGAACGTATGCTAGTAACGTAGAATTAGAAAGAAGTGTCTATGTAAGTTCTAGATTGAGATCTTAACAAAGATGTCGAAAGTGAAGGAATACTTAGTATTTTATTTTTTTTTTTATTTTTTTTTTTTTTTTGTAATTTTGACCTTAAAGATGATAACCAGATAAAAAATGTGTGTTGTTTTTCCAAACATTTTTATTACTGATCAAATTAGGTTCTAGTCAAATATAATTTTTAAGATCCTTGTTGTCTATTTAATTGTTGTCGATGCTTGTGAATAACCAAGGTCGAAATATAACGGTAATGAATTATTTTTTTTTAAATTATCCCGATAGACCCACAGCCTAGATACTATAAGATTATTTTTGGTCTTTGCAACATTTTTGAAATTTAGAAGCTATGTTGATGTTAACCTACAGATTACAGATGTTCCCATATTATAACCAGTCCCATATTATGATCACAGTGATTTCTACTGCGAATTCGCACAATTTAGTTTTTTAGTAAGACTCATATTTTTAAATCAACTTTATTATATTTTACTTTACGTATCATCCACGACGAATCATCATGACGATGCTACATGCCACACTAATTGGCTCATGTTTTTTCCCCTAGTTATTTTATTTTATACTTTTACATGGATCTTATATTATCCTTATGTTCCATCTTAACATGAAGATTATAGTCATAATATATAAGCTACTTTTCTACTCTTCAAGCATAAAAATTATTTCTGACAGTATTCTAATCTTATCGAATCCTTGGAGATACATAATAAATAAGAGAAATACTAATAAATAATTTTAAACTTTTGCAACCTAATTTTGTCAAATTTATATAATTTTACCCTATATATTAAATGCAAAAATTGTTTTGACTTTTTACATTAATATAAAGTATTTTACATATATTTTATTAGTATTTTACATTAAATAAAGTATCAATTTAGCAAAATTTAAAGAGCGCAGACGGTTTATATTGATCTGGGGCTATTCTGCGGGCTATTTACGGCAAACTAACGTTTCATAACAGTCAACGTACTTTTTGATTGTTTTTAGGGTTTTGTAGATACTTCACAAAACCCNTCATTTTTAATTTTAATTCTGCACAATTTGAGCATTATTTCAACTTCCTATGGTAAATAGTACAGGCGCCATTTTAATACAACGATATATCGTTGTATTAAAATGAAACAGGTATCTGTTTCAAAAATGATCGTTAATTCTACTTTCAGTATTTTATAAATTATTGCAAATAATTCGTGAATTTAACATATAGTTGCTGGTAGAGGTAATCATTCATAATAATTTATAACAAGGTCAATAGGGAGTTGTTATTTAAGATAAATTTAATGTTGTTCGAGCCACAAGATTTAAGTATCTTTAACTCAAACTTATTCTAGTGTTAGTCAAGCATGCATCTTACCTTTCTCAAGAAAATTATATAAATTAATCTCGATTTATATCAAACTCAACTTTAAACTGCACTAAAAATACTTAAAGTTACTTAAAATAGACAATTAAAAGTTATAAATAAAGTTAAAAGTTATAAACTAAATCAGTGCCGAAAATTACTTTTCCTATAACACAAAAACTAAAACTACACAGAAATCAGACAAAGCTATTAAACTTTTAGAATTTTATAAAATCTTTTTCTTCCTTCGAATAAAATGCTTTTAATTTAAGATCCAAAAGAGATATAACAAACTTTATTGCTTTGTTTTCAACTTCGTCCCTCTATGTCCTAATAATCCCAATTCCCTAAAGAATTCTTTTACGATTCAACTATTACATTTTGTATCTCTACTATATGTTAGTAATTTCTTGTAGCCACAACTCTCTATGATTTGGTTAAGATTTTTTTTCCCCCCCAAAAAAAACAAAAAAAAGTCCCTGAGGTGAAACAGAAGAATATACTTTAGCTTTAAATTTTGAGGGGATACATATAAAAATTGTAAATTAAAATACTTTTCCAAACCGGTTCCAACAATTTATTCTATTCCATTTAAATTTATCTTCGCTGCAATCAACCATCCGTGACCATTAGAAGCGTTTAATTGAAGCAAGCGATGTGACCTTGAGCTTTTTACATTAAACAAAATAAATATGCACCCTTACTTTTGCTTCTGAGACTGCCAAGTTAGCGGACGAAAGCACTGTATCCTTCAAAATCAAAATTTCCAATCGAATTTTACCTTTTAGACTCTCCTGAACAAATTTAGTTTCGTTGTCTGTCTGTGTGTCCACGAATCCTTTCCACACGCATAACTTCCACAGTTTTCATAATATTTCAATGAAATTTTTAGGGATTGTGCAATTTATGCCCTATATGAACACGTATAAACGTCATTGTAATTTGATTTAAAGTAGCCATTGCGCAGGCTCAAAAGTAAAAATCCTCAAAAAATCAATTTGTCAAGGTCTAACGAACCGATTTTGCTCAGAATTGGCAAAATTATTTTTTCAGATTGTTAGGATCTGGCCCATAGGGATTTTTTTTTTTTTTTTTTTTTTTTTTTTTTTTTTTTTTTTTTTTTTTTTTTTTTTTTNATCTTACTTTTAAGAGATGCCATCTCACTTTTAAGAGATGCCATCTCACTTTGAGAGATCCCATCTCTCTTTTGTTTATTATACCATTTTACAGTGTTGTTTTGAGTCGATGTTGATTTGAATTTCTATAAAATTTATAATATTGGTATTCAAAGTGTGGTTTGATGAATATTTTCCTACATTTTCCTCACATAATATTCAAGACTTATTCTCCTATTTTTTTTTCTTCGTTCTTTAATAAATAATTTTAAATAATGAGTATTTTTTCTTTATTTTTTTGTTCCAGGTAATCTTGAAGAATTAATTTCATCGCCTGAGAGTGACTTCAGAAGAATCTGTATGATAAATTTGAATTTTTCTAAACTAAATTAAGATTTTTCCTCTTTTTTTCTTGATTTACATTTTAATAATAATTAGATAAGTTCTATGCCAAAGGTCCATAAATATATTTTTTCTTCAGTTGCACAACAGAGTGGTTGTTCTTGCATTTAAAATACTACACAAGACAGCATATTCCTATATTTACTTTCCCGCACTGATTTTAATTTCCCGCACTCCAGGGTTCCAACTTACAATATGCCTATACTAGCAAGGTAACATAGAACAACCTTGTTGGCAACAGTTGGCAATATTGTCTATAAACAGAACAGCTGATGTAGTTGTTATTGTTTTCGCGTGTCAGTATTGTTGATTGCATTTTTATATTCTACTTACAGATTAAAAACTAAATGTAGGAAAAATGTAATGTGCAACTCGAGCTTAAAGGGATTGCTGCACTTGAGATAAACTAAATGTGATTATTTCTGTTTGTTTGTCTTTCTGTAACGTTAACGCATGTGACACTAACTTAAGTATAAGTTGGCTAATTTAGATGTAATATATTGTAATGTTTCTTCTTCCATGCTCAGGCTAAGTTTCTGTGACAGTGTTATCCGTCCAAGCGTTTGCATACTACATTCGCGCATTAACTTATGATTAAAATTTAAAATGATAGTTTTTTTCAAAACTTTTTGTTTCTAAAAACTACACTGACTCCGCTGTGACGTAATAACCGGTAGAGGTAGTTAAAATTATTATTAAATTAGACAATATGTACTGAAGGATTTAAAATCAGTATCCCTAAACTGTATAAGCTCATTTAAAAAGGAAGCCTTTTTTTAAAATGCTATAACTCAGTCAAAATTGATTCAAAATTTAAATTTTTGATTTATTTACAACCTGTAAGAACTGCTATTTATTGGTAAAAAATTACATCGAGCATTACGTGCCTACCTCCACATTTGTGACAGTCAGTAGTCTGGTAATTGAAATTGAAGGACATCCCCACCGACTTTTCATCGAATATCCATTTGAAGATTTTTGTCATCAAGTGACAACCCACTTTCTTCAAACTTCTTCACAATGTTATTAAAACTTCATAATATATTGTGTAATGTACTATTGAGACAGGCTTGCAAAATTGTAACTTGATATAGATAGAAGAAAAAATTTATTTGAAAGTTGTTGTCTCAAATGAAAATTTAAGCGATTTTATCTCACTTTTGAGAGATGCTATCTTACTTTTAAGAGATGCCATCTCACTTTGAGAGATGCCATCTTACTTTTAAGAGATGCCATCTCACTTTGAGAGATCCCATCTTACTTTTAAGAGATGCCATCTCACTTTGAGAGATCCCATCTCTCTTTTGTTTATTATACCATTTTACAGTGTTGTTTAGAATCGATGTTGATTTGAATTGCTTTAAAATTTATAATATTAGTATTCAAAGTGTGGTTTGATGAATATTTTCCTACATTTTCCTCACATAATATTCAAGACTTATTCTCCTATTTTTTTTTCTTCGTTCTTTAATAAATAATTTTAAATAATGAGTATTTTTCTTTATTTTTTTGTTCCAGGTAATCTTGAAGAATTAATTTCAACGCCTGAGAGTGACTTCAGAAGAATCTGTATGATAAATTTGAATTTTTCTAAACTAAATTAAGATTTTTCCTCTTTTTTTCTTGATTTACATTTTAATAATAATTAGATAAGTTCTATGCCAAAGGTCCATAAATATATTTTTTCTTCAGTTGCACAACAGAGTGGTTGTTCTTGCATTTAAAATACTACACAAGACAGCATATTCCTATATTTACTTTCCCGCACTGATTTTAATTTCCCGCACTCCAGGGTTCCAACTTACAATATGCCTATACTAGCAAGGTAACATAGAACAACCTTGTTGGCAACAGTTGGCAATATTGTCTATAAACAGAACAGCTGATGTAGTTGTTATTGTTTTCGCGTGTCAGTATTGTTGATTGCATTTTTATATTCTACTTACAGATTAAAAACTAAATGTAGGAAAAATTTAATGTGCAACTCGAGCTTAAAGGGATTGCTGCACTTGAGATACCATACCAAAGTGCTAATTGGCTTGTGCTAGTTGCATATTGGTAAGTAATCTAGTACTTCCTACTAGACGGGTAGGGCGAACCATCTGTTCGAACCTGTCAATTTGGTAATCTTTTAGGCCCATTTTACGCCCCCTGGAGGAGAGTACCAGCTACTTCACTCATCATACATTTATACATTGTACCGCCGAAGCGAGTATGATGTGGTCATTAAGCGTGCCTCAAGGCGTGGGGTAAAGTGTCCCATAGGGAGTGTCCCTACCCTGCAGTCAATCTTTTAGCGCCTTTTAAGAATATGAGGTCGGCTAAGTTCGTCTGCGGGACATAGCTTGGCAAAAGGCATTTGAAAAAAACAAAATGGAAGAGAGCGGCCATGTCCCGCCAATTATGGTGGACAGTATGATTTTCATGATCCTGAGTACAGAATTAGTTAGTATAAAAAATCAAGTCGATGTTATTTTCACACTTGACAGGTTAGTTAATCAAATATTACTAAAAATCAACGTTGTCCCCTGTCAAATGACAGAACTTGATTTTCGGTCTACTAACTAATTCTGTACTCAGGTTCATGAAAATCACATTGTCCACCATAATTGGTGAGATATGGCCGCTCTCCACCGGTTTGTTTTTTTCAAAAGCCCACTGCCCAGCTATGTCCCGCAGACGAACTTAGCCGACCACATAATATTCTTAAAAGGCGCTAAAACATTGACTTGTATACAAAATTCTAGCTTGATGTTAGTCAGACACTTTTTTGCACGCTATCTCCTGGACTATAATTTTTATAGATTAAAGCAAAAGTAAGCTTGATAATACTTATTGCTCGGTAACTTCTATCTTTGTATACCAAGTTTTACAATATCCATTTGTTAGACCTAATCTTATCAGCCAATAAAAGAATCAAATATATTAAATTTAAATAGTAAGGTAATCGCAACATATGTGAGCCCAGAGAGTTGCTTAATGAGACTCAAGTCTGACGCGGTCTTCCCAAGAAAGTGTATTTTATAAGAACACATTTGTAAGTCAATAAACTAAATATAATTGTGTATACGTGAGTTCCTTGGAATAGTACCAATGCAGAATACTAAGTTGTCCTAATTCTAGTGCTTTGACTTCGTTTAAACGGTAGAAATACGAATTAATGTTTCCACAAAAACACGGAAGCGAAGATTGTTTAATTGTAAATTTATTATCTTTGAATAGACTCAAATAATCTGAAATTGTGCAACTAAAATATACTCGTAATTAAAAATAGCATTCAGATGATCTTTTCTTTCGATTGATTGTCTTTTGATTGATTAATATGCTGTGTTTATAGCAATCCTTTAATGAAGGACAGCTCCACTTTGTACTTTTTGTCAATAAAGTGTTTCTCTCTTGACTTTAATTTAAGTGGAGTTAGGTGTAAGTTGGAATTAAAGTCCAAGACCTTTCAAGTCCACATAAGAAAAACTTCAATTAATTTAAGTGTGTAATAATTATCATAATGTTTGATCACCACAAAACATTGGTCAACACAACCATTTTACCAGTAATTCTTTGACGGTATTACCTAATTCATATTTACTTTTCTGTTAACCCTTTAATTTTCTATTTTTTCCCTTTTCTTCTTGGGCTGAAAGGGATCATTATAACTCACAACTTTTTTTTAAAATCATTTTTAGATTTGATACAAATTTTCACCCATACCTGGCCATCGTCAGGCCTTTATCTGAGTATTAAAGGTGGGGATAATAAATGCAGAAGGGGAGAGACCTTTTAATCCAATTATTCACTAGTATATCTTGAGTTAAGCCTGTTCAATAAACATTAATAATATTTTAATAAATTTATGCGTGTAATTTAAGAGAATAAATTGATTAGTATTTCATCATTTTACTTAATTAATACATGATTATGGAAGTTATGTTAAGTAACATTTGTAACCAAAACAGTCAGCCAATTAGTGTTGCTGATAGCTTCCTCGCTTCCTTTTGGGTAAATGTCTGCAACGATTTGACCCCAAGAATAGGGCCTTGATTAGAGTACACAACTAGGTTAAATAAATGAAACTAAATTATTTAGCTTTCTAAAGAAGTTTAATTACCAGCTAAATGTGGTGCATACAGATAAACCTGAACTAAAAGTTAATAATTTGCCTTTCATTAACCCTATAGAAGATCCGTGTCGAAGTGGTTAGTGTGGTCTCTCCAGTGTGGTTTGCAGTTAGTTGACACAAGGAGAACTGAATTACTGGATGGGTTGAGAACTGGTAGTGGTGAACAACTATAAGTGAATGAGTAAAGTATTGAATGTATGGGGAACGATATGACATTGAATGAATGGTGAATGATATGAAATTGAATGAATGGTGAATGATATGAAATTGAATGAATGGTGAATGATATGAAATTGAATGAATGGTGAATGATATGAAATTGAATGAATGGTGAATGATATGAAATTGAATGAATGGTGAATGATATGAAATTGAATGAATGGTGAATGATATGAAATTGAATGAATGGTGAATGATATGAAATTGAATGAATGGTGAATGATATGAAATTGAATGAATGGTGAATGATATGAAATTGAATGAATGGTGAATGATATGAAATTGAATGAATGGTGAATGATATGAAATTGAATGAATGGTGAATGATATGAAATTGAATGAATGGTGAATGATATGAAATTGAATGAATGGTGAATGATATGAAATTGAATGAATGGTGAATGATATGAAATTGAATGAATGGTGAATGATATGAAATTGAATGAATGGTGAATGATATGAAATTGAATGAATGGTGAATGATATGAAATTGAATGAATGGTGAATGATATGAAATTGAATGAATGGTGAATGATATGAAATTGAATGAATGGTGAATGATATGAAATTGAATGAATGGTGAATGATATGAAATTGAATGAATGGTGAATGATATGAAATTGAATGAATGGTGAATGATATGAAATTGAATGAATGGTGAATGATATGAAATTGAATGAATGGTGAATGATATGAAATTGAATGAATGGTGAATGATATGAAATTGAATGAATGGTGAATGATATGAAATTGAATGAATGGTGAATGATATGAAATTGAATGAATGGTGAATGATATGAAATTGAATGAATGGTGAATGATATGAAATTGAATGAATGGTGAATGATATGAAATTGAATGAATGGTGAATGATATGAAATTGAATGAATGGTGAATGATATGAAATTGAATGAATGGTGAATGATATGAAATTGAATGAATGGTGAATGATATGAAATTNTATTTTAATAAATCAAGTAACTAAATATCAGTTTAAGGTGTTTAAATTGCGTGAATTTGTAGGTAAAACTTTTATATTTACAAACTTAATAGCTATTACCCATGGTGCACTAGTCGTAGATAAAATTTAATACGCAACATGGATCGAAGTATTTCTACTCTCGGGATTATCTCTCTCGGCAAGCCTCGAGAGCTAATACTACAGTTTTCTCCTTCGGCGGTGCCTCAGGAGAAAACTTAACCTCGAGCCGGAAAACATACTTCTCTCCCTTGTTGCGTAAATAACTATTATGCTTTTACAACCAATTATTGTCAAATTTATTAATTCCCCCCCCCCTGTTTTTTACTTCTATCGAACTTATTTTTGACTTTTGACACGAATTAAAGTAGCTATTTATCAAGATCTAAAGAGCGCAGACGATTGAAATTAATCTGGGCCTGTCTGTGGGCTACTTTTGACAAACCATCTAAATGTTATTTTAATTATATTGAGTACTTTTGATGATATAGGTGTGCATTTATGCATGTTTGTGTATATGGAAACAAAAGTGAGCTAATATTATGACCTACCATCTAAACATCATTAAAATCGGTTAGTTTTCAATATATATTGGTTCACAAAAATTAAGCGACAAACACACATAGAATCAAAAATGTTCCCTGACGTGTGAAACCGATTTCTATCTTGGAATTTTTGACATTTTCATGTTTACATAACTCGTTACTAACTAACTATAATATAACTCGTTACGTAACTATAATATAATGTTACATAAAGCGTTACGTTACTTTAAAACTCAGAAAAGTGTAATAGAGAGTTAGAAAGCTATAGGAGGTGTACAATCCAGTCTTCAGCTGTAGGGCCATTCCCCTACCGCGCTTCGCAGAGCCGAAAAGAGTTGCACTAGGCTAGAGGAAAAGAACGGACTCGAAGGTAACCGAGGACGGGATTTGTAGTTCGGCTTCTTTCCGGTCTGCCCCACTCTAATAGCCCTATAGCCCAGTGCTCTTCCACTACACTTAATAACCTTAAATCAAACTACCTACTACTAGTCTACCTATCATTAAAACTACCTACTACTAGTCTACCTATCACTAATACTACCTACTAGTACTACCTATACCTAACACTAACAATTTTTAAAATTGGAGACAAAAAATATTTATTAATCGGAACCATCACATACCTCTTAATATAACAATATATAAGATCAACATGTGTTTAATAAAGGAACATTTATTTAAAAGGTCTTAAAGATTTTTAAATTAAAAAATAAATAATATTTGTTAAATTGAGAAGCTTTGCTGGAAGCTGAAGATAAGAGAGAATGTTCAACTTTCTCAATTAATAATCACCTAATTATTTCTTTAAAACAAAGCTAAGCTATTGTTGAAATGTCAAAGGTTACTCTTAATCTATTACAAAGGTCGGTCTGGTCTAATAAAAAGAATTAAACGGCAGAAAGAAACGGCAGAGAGAAACAGAGTAATAAAGGATTATGAAACATTGTGAAAGATTAATTAATTGCTAGATTTTACGTAAGTATAATGAGGTGGGAACTTTTTTTAAATTGTTTTTCATCTATTTTTTTTTTTTTTTTTTTTTTTTTTTTTTTTTTTTTTTTTTTTTTTTTTTTTTTTTTTTTTTTTTTTTTTTTTTTTTTTTTTTTTTTTTTTTTTTTT